>RYYW01000133.1:16727-38915 GCA_013621005.1 Aeschynomene evenia | reverse complement strand
GTTCTTACGCCACTTTCTGGATTGCCCAAGACTTCATTCTGAGAGATGTTCTTCAAGTCTCTTGAACCTCTGATCCCTTTAGGAGTAGGGTTCTGAGAACGACACAGAAGGTTCTCTTTCTGAGTCATCAGAAGCTTGTCCTTCTGAAATCTAGGTTCCATTGTATTTGGAGAAGTAGATTCTCTAGGTTCTGGAGCTTTGATGATGTTACTAGATTTTTCTTTAGATGAAGATGATTGTTCCATAGGTTGGAAGTCAGTCTCATCATCTATACGAATTTTCCTTTTGGCTTTTTCAGAAGAGATGTTGAGTTTCTCAAATTCATCTTCTAAGTCAGCACCTTTCTGAGATAGGTCCTTACTAAGTTTTTGAACTTAATATGGATTGTCTCTTCAACACATTTACTCCTTTTATTATATACTCTGTAAGCTTTAGAGGCTGAGGAGTATCCTAGGAAGTATCCATCATCGGACTTAGGATCAAACTTGGAGAGTTTGTCCTTTGTGTTGAGAATAAAACATGAAGAACCAAAATATGGAAATAAGAAATGTTTGGTATTTTATTCTTCCATAGTTCGTAAGGTGTCCTTTTCAGAATTGGTCTTAGAAAGACTCGATTCTGAATGTAGCATGAAGTATTTACTGCTTCAGCCCAGAAACCTTTTGAAAGTCCACTTTCTAAGAGCATTGTTCTTGCCATCTCTTGAAGGCTTCGATTCTTTCTCTCAGCTACTTCATTTTGTTGAGGAGTTCTGGAGATGAGAATTCGTGAGCTATGCCCAGATTTTCACAAAGCTTTTCAAAAGCGTGATTCTCAAATTCACCACCATGATCTGATCTAATGGCATGAATGTGCGAATCTTTTTCAGTTGAAACTCTTTTCGCAAATGCTTTGAACTTCTCAAGGTTCTTCCTTAGAAGCTAGAAAGAAAACCCAAGTGAATCTGGAGTAATCATCCACTATGACAAGACCATAGCGTTTTCCAGAAAGGGAAGCTGTTCTGGTTGGTCCGAATAGATCCATGTGGAGCAGTTCCAGTGGTTTCTGAGTAGAAATACCACTTTTACTGGGAAAGGAAGCCTTGGTCTGTTTCCCTTTTTCACAGAAGTCACAGGTTGCATCCTTCTGATACTTAATTCTGGGAAGGCCCTTTACAAGTCCTTTCTGAGAGAGTTCAGAAAGAAGTCTCATATGGGCATGACCAAGTTTCTATGCCATAGCCATTTGTCTTCTTGGACAGAGACAAGGCATTCCACATTTTGATCCTTTAGATCATCCAGATGGATAACATAAATGTTACCAACACGTTTTCCTTCCAGAACGATCTTGTCATTTGTGAGATTATCACATGACAATGCTTGGCATAAAACTCAACCTTTAAGCCTTTGTCACAAAATTGACTAATGCTTAATAGATTGTGAGTTAAGCCATCGACCAAAAGTACATCTGAGATTTGGTGAGAGGAATCCTTACCAACATCTCCGATTGCAGTGACTCTCCCTTTAGCGCCATCACCGAATCGCACTGTTCCGCCTTTCTTGGGCTTGAGACTTCTGAACCAGTGCTTGCTTCCAGTCATGTGCCTTGAGCAGCCACTGTCAAGGTACCACTGCTCATCGTGGTGGTGGAGCAGCGCTTGATGATGCACCTGCAGTCACAAAGTTAACAGATTTAGGTACCCATTCTTTGTTGGGTCCTTGCTGTTAGCTTTTTTGGACTTTTGCCTTCTTTTCTTAGAGGGGTCATGGTTTTGAGAGTCAGAGATTTTTTGTTTGCCCTTTTCAGAAGCACTTGCTTTCTGAGAAGTTTTTCCCTTCTGAGAGGGGTTACTCTTCTTAGAAAGTTTAGCCTTCTGAGTTTTCTTTTGAGCCTTCTGAGGCTTAGAGATTTTTCCTTTTTCCAACATAGGACATTTTTCAGAACCATGGCCACTCTTAAAACATGCTATGCACGTGCGAGGTGACTTAGTTAAGGATGGATCAATATCATTTGGTTCGAAGATTTCTTCATAACCGAGTCCACTCTTATCCTTGTAAGGTCTTTGACCACCAAGCAAGAGTGTCATCATTTTTTCACCTTTGACCATCTTAACCAGGTCAGAAGTGAGAAGCTCATTTGTCTTTTGTAATTCTATCAAAGCCAGTTCGGCTTTTTCAACAGTTACAGAAGACATTGTTTCTAAAGCTTGATAGAGGTTGTGACTTTCAAGATATCTATTTTTAAAGTCATCTCTTTCAAGCCTTAGGTTCTCTACTTCTTGAATTAGTTTAGCATTTTCAGCTTCTAAGGATTTAAAAGACTTTCTTAGTTTGCTGAAATTGTTAGCTAATTCGTTTGAGTCTCTCAGAAGCTCTTCATAGAGTTCTGAGATCTCATTGTATGAGTATGAGAGAGTAGGAGTGTTTGGTACCTCTTCTGACTCAGATTCTGTTTCCAGAATATAGTCAGTATCGGCCATGAAGCAGACATTAGCTTCCTCTTCACTTTCTGACTCAGAGTCTTCCTCTTCTGAGTCACTCCATGTAGCAGCCATTGCCTTCTTCTTCTTCTTGGGAATGAACTTCTTCTTTCCCTTGTTCTGAGGGCACTCCGTTCTGAAGTGGCCCTTTTTTCCACAGCCAAAGCATGTGGCATCAGAAGACTTTGACTTTCCTTTTCTAGGTGTGATCTCTTTGTCTTTGCTTGGTCTTCTCTTCCAAGCTTTCTTCATTTTCCTTACTAGAAGAGAGATGTCATCTTCATCGGAATCTGAGTTTTGATCGTTTTCAGATTCAGATATTTCTTCAGCCTTTAGGGCTTTTGAAGTCTTTTTGACCTGACTTTTCAGAGCCAGAGCTTTCTGAGGTCTTGAAGATGAAGATGGTCCTCCAAGTAGTCCTTCAAGCTCAATCTCGTGAGTTTTGAGTGAGCCAAACAATACATCTAAACCCAGCTGATTTAGATCCTTTGCTTCTTGAATTGCTGTCACCTTTGGGCGCCACTTGGCAGAGAGGCTTCTGAGAATTTTCCTCACCATCTCAGCGTTGGAGTAGGTCTTTCCCAAGACCTTTAGCTGATTTATGATGTGGAGAAATCTTATTGACATGTTGTCAATAGTTTCCTCAGGTTGCATGCAGAAGGACTCGTACTTATGTACGAGCATTGATACCTTAGTTTCCTTGACTTCATCATTTCCTTCGTGCAGCATGTGTAATCTCTCCCAAATTTCTTGAGCGGTATCACACGACACAATCTTGTCGTATTCTACTATGGGCAAGGCGCAGAGAAGAATGTATTTAGCTTTGAAGTTGAGTTGTATCTTCTCCTTCATCTCTTGAGTCCATTCATCCTTAGGGACTCGTCTTGTATAGGTTCTGAGTGCTGGAGGTGCCGCTCCTGGCTCAGCGTCTGTTGCAACTACAGCATCCTCTGTAATTGTCTGCAGAGGCTGATAGTCTCCATTCTCGATCCTATCCCATAAGTCCAAACTGGTGTGCTTGATGAACAGCGTCATCCTGTCACGCCAGTAGTCGAAGCTGTCTCCGAGAAACATCGGAGGTCTGTTTATTGAGGCCCCATCTGATATGAATGCAGCTGGTGAGTTCATATTTCCCTTCGTGGATCTTTTTCCTTGACACTGCGAAGTGCTCAACCCCTTAAGGACCGAGCTCTGATGCCAATTGAAAGTGTATGTGTGCACGAGAAGGGGGGGGGGGTTGAATCGTGCAAGTTTTAAAATTGCTTGTTAAAACTTTTACTTAGAAAGCTGTTTTTACTCAGAAGGTATGATTAAGAGTTTGCAGCGGAAAATGCTTTCTGAGAAGATTAAGTTTCTGAGAACTTAGTCTTTCTAAGAAAGTTCCTTTCTGAGAGATTTTTAAGAAAACGACTTAAGGTTTGAGTTTCTTAAAAGCTTTCTGATTTTGATCAATAAGGTTTTCAAGAGACCTCTTGATTAAAGTTGTGATAGAGTTTTTCTCAAAGATTTGGATACGTAATGAGTTAGGGAGAAAAGCTTAACACAAGGGATTTTATACTGGTTCGGTTATAACCAACCTACTCCAGTCCTCAACCTTTAGTTGAGAGTTCTTAGATATTCTTCTTAATGTGCCTTCCCAGACAACACTGCCTTTACCACGTAAAGGACTTCCACCACTTCACAATCCGAAGTGGATTTCCTTGCCTCACACTAGAGGACTTCCTTGCCTTAAACAATTAAGGACTTCCTTGCCTCACACTAGAGGACTTCCTTGCCTTAAACAATTAAGGACTTCCTTGCCTCAAACACTAGAGGACTTGAAACTGCCTTCAAACAACGAAGGACTTAGCGTTTTTCAGAAAGTTTGTTTTGATCGAAAACAACTACCAAGACTAAGTTACAAACCTAGTTTTACACTTAGTAGACTTCTAGAATTAACTTACAAATGTAAGAATTTACACCAATTCAGAACTAGAAGATTTTGCAAAGTTAGAAAAGCAATTTCGTAAAAATTGTCTTTCTGAGAAAGTTCTAAGTTTTCGCAAATGATTTTCAATTCAACAGAGTTTTGGCACGTTTAATCAAGAGTTTTAGTGCAAGAGTTTCGTCATATTGCTCTGGAATTGAACTCATATATATAGGCATCAAAGAGCCGCGAAATTAGAGGCTTTCACTTTGCTTATGTGGCTGTGTCCTTTCAGAACGGCTCCCTGCTACAGTCAGCGCAAATGAGGAACTTTTCAGAACTGCACAGTGCGCGTGTTCCCACTTCCTTGGCTAGTTGTAGCGAGCTTTCTGAGTCTGTTTGCACTTCCTTGAGTCCAGACACTTGGTTGCTTCTGAGTCCAACCATCTAAGAGTTGTACGGACTTCTGAGGCTAACCTTCTGAGGGAAGACCCTTCTGAGAACTCCTAGTCGCTAGGTCTTCTGAGACCCTTCTGAGGCGACAGTGTTCTTTCTTCAGAAACATGTTTTCACCTTCTGCGCTTCTGAGATATCCTTTCTGATATCTTTGGCGCTATGCTTTTATCAATTCATCTCGAGGTTACTTGATGTTTTGTCTTTGTCTTTGCTCATGGCATTGCAATAATTTATAGCTTTCTGAGACACTTAGCGCACATATTAGCAAAACCTTAAGTAAAATTTTATACTTATGGCTTACCTTGTTATCATTAAAACTTTCATGATTCTGAGAGAATTATGCTTAATTCTCTTCAGAAAGGTTCTGGAGCTTACATATATTTGGTCTTACCTTGGTCAATGGCTCCATTTTAGCCACTAGGATGGTGTAGATAACCAAAGGATGACCTAATGAGCTTATTTTGGTCCTAATTGAGTGTATTGAGCTTCATTAGGTCCTACTTTGGTCAATGGCTCCATGTTAGTCACTAGGATGTTGTAGATAACCAAAGGATGATGTAATGAGCCTATTTTGGTCCTAATTGAGTGTGTCGAGCTTAATTTGGTCTTACTTTGGTCAATGGCTCCATGTTAGTCACTAGGATGTTGTAGATAACCAAAGGATGATGTAATGAGCCTATTTTGGTCCTAATTGAGTGTATCGAGCTTAATTTGGTCTTACTTTGATCAATGGCTTCATTTAAGTCACTGGGAAGGTTTAGATAACCAAAGGATGACCTAATGAGACTATTTTGGTCCTAATTGAGTGTATTGAGCTTCGTTTGGTCTTACTTTTGTCAATTCTTCAATTTTAGTCACTAGAAAGGTTTAGATAACCAAAGGATGACCTTATGAGCCTATTTTGGTCCTAATTGAGTGTATTGAGCTTCATTTGGTCTTACTTTGGTCAATGGCTCCATTTTAGTCACTAGGATGGTTTATATAACGAAAGGATGATGTAATGAGCCTACTTTGGTTCTAATTGAGTGTATTGAGCTTCATTAGGTCTTACATTGGTCAATTCTTCCATTTTACTCACTAGGAAGGTTTAGATAACCAAAGGATGACCTAATGAGTCTATTTTGGTCCTAATTGAGTGTATTGAGTTTCATTTGGTCTTACTTTGGTCAATGACTCCATTTTAGTGACTAAGATTGTTTATATAACCAAAGGATGATGTAATGAGCCTATTTTGGTTCTAATTGAGTGTATTGAGCTTCATTAGGTCTTATTTTGTCAATTCTTCAATTTTAGTCACTAGGAAGGATTAGATAACCAAAGTATGACCTTATGAGCTCATTTTGGTCCTAATTGAGTGTATTGAGCTTCATGTGGTCTTACTTTGGTCAATGGCTCCATTTAAGTCACTAGGATGGTTTATATAACCAAAGGATGATGTAATGAGCCTATTTTGGTTCTAATTGAGTGTATTAAGCTTCATTAGGTCTTACTTTGGTCAATTCTTCAATTTTAGTCAATAGGAAGGTTTAGATAACCAAAGGATTACCTAATGAGTCTATTTTGGTCTTAATTGAGTTTATTGCGCTTCATTTGGTCTTACTTTGGTCAATGGCTCCATTTTAGTGACTAGGATGGTTTATATAACAAAAGGATGATGTAATGAGCCTATGTTGGTTCTAATTGAGTGTATTGAGGTTTATTAGATCTTACTTTGGTCAATTCTTCCATTTTACTCACTAGGAAGGTTTAGATAACCAAAGCATGACCTAATGAGCCTATTTTAGTCCTAATTGAGTGTGTTGAGCTTCATTTGGTCTTACTTTGGTCAATGGCTCCATTTTAGTCACTAGGATGTTGTACATAACAAAAGGATGATGTAATTAGCCTATTTTAGTCCAAATTGAGTGTATTGAGCATCATTAGGTCTTAGTTTGATCAATTCTTCCATTTTAGTCACAAGGAAGGTTTAGATAACCAAAGGATGACCTAATGAGCCTATTTTGGTCCTAATTGAGTGTATTAAAGTCCATTTGGTCTTACTTTGGTCAATGGCTCCATGTTAGTCACTAGGATGTTGTAGATAACCAAAGGATGATGTAATGAGCCTATTTTGGTCCTAATTGAGTGTATTGAGCTTCATTTGGTCTTACTTTGGTCAATGGCTCCATTTTAGTGACTAGGATGGTTTATATAACCAAATGATGATGTAATGAGCCTATTTTGGTTTTAATTGAGTGTATTGAGCTTCATTAGGTCTTACTTTGGTCAATTCTTCCATTTTACTCACTAGGAAGGTTTAGATAACCAAAGCATGACCTAATGAGCCTATTTTGAGTGTATTGAGCTTCATTTGGTCTTACTTTGGTCAATGGCTCCATTTTAGTCACTAGGATATTGTAGACAACCAAAGGATGATGTGATGAGCCTATTTTGGTCCTAATTGAATGTATTGAGCTTCGTTTGGTCTTACTTTGGTCAATTCTTCAATTTTAGTCACTACGAAGGTTTAGATAACCAAAGGATGACCTAATTAGCCTATTTTAGTCCTAATTGAGTGTGTTGAGCTTCATTTGGTCTTACTTTGGTCAATGGCTCCATTTTAGTCACTAGGATGTTGTACATAACAAAAGGATGATGTAATGAGCCTATTTTAGTCCAAATTGAGTGTATTTAGCATCATTAGGTCTTAGTTTGATCAATTCTTCCATTTTAGTCACAAGGAAGGTTTAGATAACCAAAGGATGACCTAATGAGCCTATTTTGGTCCTAATTGAGTGTATTAAAGTCCATTTGGTCTTACTTTGGTCAATGGCTCCATGTTAGTCACTAGGATGTTGTAGATAACCAAAGGATGATGTAATGAGCCTATTTTGGTCCTAATTGAGTGTATTGAGCTTCATTTGGTCTTACTTTGGTCAATGGCTCCATTTTAGTGACTAGGATGGTTTATATAACCAAATGATGATGTAATGAGCCTATTTTGGTTTTAATTGAGTGTATTGAGCTTCATTAGGTCTTACTTTGGTCAATTCTTCCATTTTACTCACTAGGAAGGTTTAGATAACCAAAGCATGACCTAATGAGCCTATTTTGAGTGTATTGAGCTTCATTTGGTCTTACTTTGGTCAATGGCTCCATTTTAGTCACTAGGATATTGTAGACAACCAAAGGATGATGTGATGAGCCTATTTTGGTCCTAATTGAATGTATTGAGCTTCGTTTGGTCTTACTTTGGTCAATTCTTCAATTTTAGTCACTACGAAGGTTTAGATAACCAAAGGATGACCTAATTAGCCTATTTTAGTCCTAATTGAGTGTGTTGAGCTTCATTTGGTCTTACTTTGGTCAATGGCTCCATTTTAGTCACTAGGATGTTGTACATAACAAAGGATGATGTAATGAGCCTATTTTAGTCCAAATTGAGTGTATTGAGCATCATTAGGTCTTAGTTTGATCAATTCTTCCATTTTAGTCACAAGGATGGTTTAGATAACCAAAGGATGACCTAATGAGCCTATTTTGGTCCTAATTGAGTGTATTAAAGTCCATTTGGTCTTACTTTGGTCAATGGCTCCATGTTAGTCACTAGGATGTTGTAGATAACCAAAGGATGATGTAATGAGCCTATTTTGGTCCTAATTGAGTGTATTGAGCTTCATTTGGTCTTACTTTGGTCAATGGCTCCATTTTAGTGACTAGGATGGTTTATATAACCAAATGATGATGTAATGAGCCTATTTTGGTTTTAATTGAGTGTATTGAGCTTCATTAGGTCTTACTTTGGTCAATTCTTCCATTTTACTCACTAGGAAGGTTTAGATAACCAAAGCATGACCTAATGAGCCTATTTTGAGTGTATTGAGCTTCATTTGGTCTTACTTTGGTCAATGGCTCCATTTTAGTCACTAGGATATTGTAGACAACCAAAGGATGATGTGATGAGCCTATTTTGGTCCTAATTGAATGTATTGAGCTTCGTTTGGTCTTACTTTGGTCAATTCTTCAATTTTAGTCACTACGAAGGTTTAGATAACCAAAGGATGACCTAATTAGCCTATTTTAGTCCTAATTGAGTGTGTTGAGCTTCATTTGGTCTTACTTTGGTCAATGGCTCCATTTTAGTCACTAGGATGTTGTACATAACAAAAGGATGATGTAATGAGCCTATTTTAGTCCAAATTGAGTGTATTGAGCATCATTAGGTCTTAGTTTGATCAATTCTTCCATTTTAGTCACAAGGAAGGTTTAGATAACCAAAGGATGACCTAATGAGCCTATTTTGGTCCTAATTGAGTGTATTAAAGTCCATTTGGTCTTACTTTGGTCAATGGCTCCATGTTAGTCACTAGGATGTTGTAGATAACCAAAGGATGATGTAATGAGCCTATTTTGGTCCTAATTGAGTGTATTGAGCTTCATTTGGTCTTACTTTGGTCAATGGCTCCATTTTAGTGACTAGGATGGTTTATATAACCAAATGATGATGTAATGAGCCTATTTTTGGTTTTAATTGAGTGTATTGAGCTTCATTAGGTCTTACTTTGGTCAATTATTCCATTTTACTCACTAGGAAGGTTTAGATAACCAAAGCATGACCTAATGAGCCTATTTTGAGTGTATTGAGCTTCATTTGGACTTACTTTGGTCAATGGCTCCATTTTAGTCACTAGGATATTGTAGACAACCAAAGGATGATGTGATGAGCCTATTTTGGTCCTAATTGAATGTATTGAGCTTCGTTTGGTCTTACTTTGGTCAATTCTTCAATTTTAGTCACTACGAAGGTTTAGATAACCAAAGGATGACCTAATTAGCCTATTTTAGTCCTAATTGAGTGTGTTGAGCTTCATTTGGTCTTACTTTGGTCAATGGCTCCATTTTAGTCACTAGGATGTTGTACATAACAAAAGGATGATGTAATGAGCCTATTTTAGTCCAAATTGAGTGTATTGAGCATCATTAGGTCTTAGTTTGATCAATTCTTCCATTTTAGTCACAAGGAAGGTTTAGATAACCAAAGGATGACCTAATGAGCCTATTTTGGTCCTAATTGAGTGTATTAAAGTCCATTTGGTCTTACTTTGGTCAATGGCTCCATGTTAGTCACTAGGATGTTGTAGATAACCAAAGGATGATGTAATGAGCCTATTTTGGTCCTAATTGAGTGTATTGAGCTTCATTTGGTCTTACTTTGGTCAATGGCTCCATTTTAGTGACTAGGATGGTTTATATAACCAAATGATGATGTAATGAGCCTATTTTGGTTTTAATTGAGTGTATTGAGCTTCATTAGGTCTTACTTTGGTCAATTCTTCCATTTTACTCACTAGGAAGGTTTAGATAACCAAAGCATGACCTAATGAGCCTATTTTGAGTGTATTGAGCTTCATTTGGTCTTACTTTGGTCAATGGCTCCATTTTAGTCACTAGGATATTGTAGACAACCAAAGGATGATGTGATGAGCCTATTTTGGTCCTAATTGAATGTATTGAGCTTCGTTTGGTCTTACTTTGGTCAATTCTTCAATTTTAGTCACTACGAAGGTTTAGATAACCAAAGGATGACCTAATTAGCCTATCTTAGTCCTAATTGAGTGTGTTGAGCTTCATTTGGTCTTACTTTGGTCAATGGCTCCATTTTAGTCACTAGGATGTTGTACATAACAAAAGGATGATGTAATGAGCCTATTTTAGTCCAAATTGAGTGTATTGAGCATCATTAGGTCTTAGTTTGATCAATTCTTCCATTTTAGTCACAAGGAAGGTTTAGATAACCAAAGGATGACCTAATGAGCCTATTTTGGTCCTAATTGAGTGTATTAAAGTCCATTTGGTCTTACTTTGGTCAATGGCTCCATGTTAGTCACTAGGATGTTGTAGATAACCAAAGGATGATGTAATGAGCCTATTTTGGTCCTAATTGAGTGTATTGAGCTTCATTTGGTCTTACTTTGGTCAATGGCTCCATTTTAGTGACTAGGATGGTTTATATAACCAAATGATGATGTAATGAGCCAATTTTGGTTTTAATTGAGTGTATTGAGCTTCATTAGGTCTTACTTTGGTCATTTCTTCCATTTTACTCACTAGGAAGGTTTAGATAACCAAAGCATGACCTAATGAGCCTATTTTGAGTGTATTGAGCTTCATTTGGTCTTACTTTGGTCAATGGCTCCATTTTAGTCACTAGGATATTGTAGACAACCAAAGGATGATGTGATGAGCCTATTTGGTCCTAATTGAATGTATTGAGCTTCGTTTGGTCTTACTTTGGTCAATTCTTCAATTTTAGTCACTACGAAGGTTTAGATAACCAAAGGATGACCTAATTAGCCTATTTTAGTCCTAATTGAGTGTGTTGAGCTTCATTTGGTCTTACTTTGGTCAATGGCTCCATTTTAGTCACTAGGATGTTGTACATAACAAAAGGATGATGTAATGAGCCTATTTTAGTCCAAATTGAGTGTATTGAGCATCATTAGGTCTTAGTTTGATCAATTCTTCCATTTTAGTCACAAGGAAGGTTTAGATAACCAAAGGATGACCTAATGAGCCTATTTTGGTCCTAATTGAGTGTATTAAAGTCCATTTGGTCTTACTTTGGTCAATGGCTCCATGTTAGTCACTAGGATGTTGTAGATAACCAAAGGATGATGTAATGAGCCTATTTTGGTCCTAATTGAGTGTATTGAGCTTCATTTGGTCTTACTTTGGTCAATGGCTCCATTTTAGTGACTAGGATGGTTTATATAACCAAATGATGATGTAATGAGCCTATTTTGGTTTTAATTGAGTGTATTGAGCTTCATTAGGTCTTACTTTGGTCAATTCTTCCATTTTACTCACTAGGAAGGTTTAGATAACCAAAGCATGACCTAATGAGCCTATTTTGAGTGTATTGAGCTTCATTTGGTCTTACTTTGGTCAATGGCTCCATTTTAGTCACTAGGATATTGTAGACAACCAAAGGATGATGTGATGAGCCTATTTTGGTCCTAATTGAATGTATTGAGCTTTGTTTGGTCTTACTTTGGTCAATTCTTCAATTTTAGTCACTACGAAGGTTTAGATAACCAAAGGATGACCTAATTAGCCTATCTTAGTCCTAATTGAGTGTGTTGAGCTTCATTTGGTCTTACTTTGGTCAATGGCTCCATTTTAGTCACTAGGATGTTGTAAATAACAAAAGGATGATGTAATGAGCCTATTTTAGTCCAAATTGAGTGTATTGAGCATCATTAGGTCTTAGTTTGATCAATTCTTCCATTTTAGTCACAAGGAAGGTTTAGATAACCAAAGGATGACCTAATGAGCCTATTTTGAGTGTATTGAGCTTCATTTGGTCTAAGTTTGGTCAATTCTTCCATTTATTCACTAGGAAGATTTAGATAACCAAAGGATGACCTAATGAGCCTATTTTGGTCCTAATTAAGTGTATTGAACTCCATTTGGTCTTACTTTGGTCAATGGCTCCATGTTAGTCACTAGAATGTTGTAGATAACCAAAGGATGATGTAATGAGCCTATTTTGGTCCTAATTGAGTGTGTCGAGCTTAATTTGGTCTTACTTTGGTCAATGGCTCCATGTTAGTCACTACGATGTTGTAGATAACCAAAGGATGATGTAATGAGCCTATTTTGGTCCTAATTGAGTGTATCGAGCTTAATTTGGTCTTACTTTGATCAATGGCTTCATTTAAGTCACTAGGAAGGTTTAGATAACCAAAGGATGACCTAATGAGCCTATTTGGTCCTAATTGAGTGTATTGAGCTTTGTTTGGTCTTACTTTGGTCAATTCTTCAATTTTAGTCACTAGGAAGGTTTAGATAACCAAAGGATGACATTATGAGCCTATTTTGGTCCTAATTGAGTGTATTGAGCTTCATTTGGTCTTACTTTGGTCAATGGCTCCATTTTAGTCACTAGGATGGTTTATATAACGAAAGGATGATGTAATGAGCCTACTTTGGTTCTAATTGAGTGTATTGAGCTTCATTAGGTCTTACATTGGTCAATTCTTCCATTTTACTCACTAGGAAGGTTTAGATAACCAAAGGATAACCTAATGAGCCTATTTTGAGTGTATTGAGCTTCATTTGGTCTTAGTTTGGTCAATTCTTCCATTTTAGTCACTAGGAAGGTTTAGATAACCAAAGGATGACCTAATGAGCCTATTTTGGTCCTAATTAAGTGTATTGAACTCCATATGGTCTTACTATGGTCAATGGCTCCATGTTAGTCACTAGGATGTTGTAGATAACCAAAGGATGATGTAATAAGCCTATTTTGGTCCTAATTGAGTGTGTCGAGCTTAATTTGGTCTTACTTTGGTCAATGGCTCCATGTTAGCCACTAGGATGTTGTAGATAACCAAAGGATGATGTAATGAGCCTATTTTGGTTCTAATTGAGAGTATTGAGCTTCATTAGGTCTTACTTTGGTCAATTCTTCAATTTTAGTCACTAGGAAGGTTTAGATAACCAAAGGATGACCTAATGAGCCTATTTTTGTCCTAATTGAGTGTATTGAGCTTCATTTGGTCTTACATTGGTCAATGGCTCCATTTTAGTGACTAGGATAGTTTATATAACCAAATGATGATGTAATGTCCCTATTTTGGTTCTAATTTAGTGTATTGAGCTTCATTAGGTCTTACTGTGGTCAATTTTTCCATTTTACTCACTAGGAAGGTTTAGATGACCAAAGGATGACCTAATGAGCCTATTTTGAGTGTATTGAGCTTCATTTGGTCTTAGTTTGGTCAATTCTTCCATTTTAGTCACTAGGAAGGTTTAGATAACAAAAGGATGACCTAATGAGCCTATTTTGGTCCTAATTAAGTGTATTGAACTTCATTTGGTCTTACTTTGGTCAATGGCTCCATTTTAGTGACTAGGATGGTTTATATAACAAAAGGATGATGTAATGAGCCTATGTTGGTTCTAATTGAGTGTATTGAGCTTCATTAGATCTTACTTTGGTCAATTCTTCCATTTTACTCACTAGGAAGGTTTAGATAACCAAAGCATGACCTAATGAGCCTCTTTTGAGTGTATTGAGCTTCATTTGGTCTTACTTTGGTCAATCGCTCCATTTTAGTCACTAGGATGTTGTACATAACAAAAGGATGATGTAATGAGCCTATTTTGGCTCTAATCGAATGTATTGACCTTCATTAGGTCTTACTTTGATCAATTCTTCCATTTTAGTCACAAGGAAGGTTTAGATAACCAAAGGATGACCTAATGAGCCTATTTTGGTCCTAATTAAGTGTATTGAACTCCATTTGGTCTTACTTTGGTCAATGGCTCCATGTTAGTCACTAGAATGTTGTAGATAACCAAAGGATGATGTAATGAGCCTATTTTGGTCCTAATTGAGTGTGTCGAGCTTAATTTGGTCTTACTTTGGTCAATGGCTCCATGTTAGTCACTAGGATGTTGTAGATAACCAAAGGATGATGTAATGAGCCTATTTTGGTCCTAATTGAGTGTATCGAGCTTAATTTGGTCTTACTTTGATCAATGGCTTCATTTAAGTCACTAGGAAGGTTTAGATAACCAAAGGATGACCTAATGAGCCTATTTTGGTCCTAATTGAGTGTATTGAGCTTTGTTTGGTCTTACTTTGGTCAATTCTTCAATTTTAGTCACTAGGAAGGTTTAGATAACCAAAGGATGACCTTATGAGCCTATTTTGGTCCTAATTGAGTGTATTGAGCTTCATTTGGTCTTACTTTGGTCAATGGCTCCATTTTAGTCACTAGGATGGTTTATATAACGAAAGGATGATGTAATGAGCCTACTTTGGTTCTAATTGAGTGTATTGAGCTTCATTAGGTCTTACATTGGTCAATTCTTCCATTTTACTCACTAGGAAGGTTTAGATAACCAAAGGATAACCTAATGAGCCTATTTTGAGTGTATTGAGCTTCATTTGGTCTTAGTTTGGTCAATTCTTCCATTTTAGTCACTAGGAAGATTTAGATAACCAAAGGATGACCTAATGAGCCTATTTTGGTCCTAATTAAGTGTATTGAACTCCATATGGTCTTACTTTGGTCAATGGCTCCATGTTAGTCACTAGGATGTTGTAGATAACCAAAGGATGATGTAATAAGCCTATTTTGGTCCTAATTGAGTGTGTCGAGCTTAATTTGGTCTTACTTTGGTCAATGGCTCCATGTTAGCCACTAGGATGTTGTAGATAACCAAAGGATGATGTAATGAGCCTATTTTGGTTCTAATTGAGAGTATTGAGCTTCATTAGGTCTTACTTTGGTCAATTCTTCAATTTTAGTCACTAGGAAGGTTTAGATAACCAAAGGATGACCTAATGAGCCTATTTTGGTCCTAATTGAGTGTATTGAGCTTCATTTGGTCTTACATTGGTCAATGGCTCCATTTTAGTGACTAGGATAGTTTATGAAAGTGTATGTGTGCACGAGAAGGGGGGGGGGTTGAATCGTGCAAGTTTTAAAAATTGCTTGTTAAAACTTTTACTTAGAAAGCTGTTTTTACTCAGAAGGTATGATTAAGAGTTTGCAGCGGAAAATGCTTTCTGAGAAGATTAAGTTTATGAGAACTTAGTCTTACTAAGAAAGTTCCTTTCTGAGAGATTTTTAAGAAAACGACTTTAGATTTGAGTTTCTTAAAAGCTTTCTGATTTTGATCAATAAGGTTTTCAAAAGACCTCTTGATTAAAGTTGTGATAGAGTTTTTCTCAAAGATTTGGACACGTAATGAGTTAGGGAGAAAAGCTTAACACAAGGATTTTATACTGGTTCGGTTATAACCAACCTACTCCAGTCCTCAACCTTTAGTTGAGAGTTCTTAGATATTCTTCTTAATGTGCCTTCCCAGACAACACTGCCTTTACCACGTAAGGACTTCCACCACTTCACAACCCGAAGTGGATTTCCTTGCCTCACACTAGAGGACTTCCTTGCCTTAAACAATTAAGGACTTCCTTGCCTCACAACAGAGGACTTCCTTGCTCACAACAGAGGACTTCCTTGCCTCAAACACTAGAGGACTTAAACTGCCTTCAAACAACGAAGGACTTAGCGTTTTTTCAGAAAGTTTGTTTTGATCGAAAACAACTACCAAGACTAGGTTACAAACCTAGTTTTACACTTAGTAGACTTCTAGGATTAACTTACAAATGTAAGAATTTACACCAATTCAGAACTAGAAGATTTTGCAAAGTTAGAAAACAATTTCGTAAAAATTGTCTTTCTGAGAAAGTTCTAAGTTTTCGCAAATGATTTTCAATTCAACAGAGTTTTGGCACGTTTAATCAAGAGTTTAGTGCAAGAGTTTTCGTCATGTTGCTCTGGAATTGAACTCATATATATAGGCATCAAAGGGCCGCGAAATTAGAAGCTTTCACTTTGCTTATGTGGCTGTGTCCTTTTCAGAACGGCTCCCTGCTACAGTCAGCGCAAAATGAGGAACTTTTCAGAACTGCACAGTGCGCGTGTTCCCACTTCCTTTGCTAGTTGTAGCGAGCTTTCTGAGTCTGTTTGCACTTCCTTGAGTCCAGACACTTGGTTGCTTCTGAGTCCATCCTTCTAAGAGTTGTACGGACTTCTGAGGCTAACCTTCTGAGGGAAGACCCTTCTGAGAACTACTAGTCGCGAGGTCTTCTGAGACCCTTCTGAGGCGACAGTGTTCTTTCCTCAGAAGCATGTTTTCACCTTCTGCGCTTCTGAGATATCCTTTCTGATATCTTTGGCGCTATGATTTTATCAATTGATCTCGAGGTTACTTGATGTTTTGTCTTGGTCTTTGCTCATGGCATTGCAATAATTTATAGCTTTCTGAGACACTTAGCGCACATATTAGCAAAACCTTAAGTAAAATTTTATACTTATGGCTTACCTTGTTATCATTAAAACTTTCATGACTCTAAGAGAATTTATGCTTAATTCTCTCAGAATGGGTTCTGGAGCTTACAATCTCCCCCTTTTTGATGATAACAACTTAAGTCTTAAATAATAATTTTGCTTAAGTTCAGAAGTGTTTCTGAGTAAGTTCATAACTTATTCAGAATTCATTTTGCTTTCTTAGAAACTAATTTAGCTTTCTGAGAGAAGGCTTCGTTATTTTCTTAGAAGGCTGAGATAATCAACAGTTCAAGTATGCAATGTATGATTACTGTTTGAGATTATCAGTTTCATAGCATGTATTTCATGATAATGTATCTATGAGATTCAGAAATATCAAGCTAAGTAAATCAAGAGATGCCAAAAAATAAATAATAAAAGATAAGCATAAGATAGGTAAAACATGAGATGCCAAAGAAATGATTTTTCATTTATGGTTTTGTAAAGATACAAAAGATTTTTGGCTCCCCTAAGTTGTTGCTCCCCCTAAGTTCTAGCCTAGTGTTTACGATAGCCAAAGTAAAAAATTTTATCAATCATTTATCTACTCCCCTTTGTTACATCAAAAAGGGTGGCTAAGACATAAACGCCATCATTGACTTAGAACTACTGCCTTCTGGCAATGTAGCGTAGCAGCTGGCATATCTCCATGAGAATCTCGCTCTGAGTCGCATTCTGAGCGCATTCTGGAGGAAGGTCAGAGCAGTGGAAGGCTGGTGAGAAGATGAGGGTTGAGATGAAGGAGGACGAGAGACTTCAGCCTCAAGTACTTCATCGATTATATCCTTGTTTGATATTCAGGAGGTTCTTCTTCTTGGACAGCTTTACCTTCAATAGCAGCAAGTTCAATCGAAGGCTGCCTTTGAGTGTCCTCAGCAACTAGAGCAAGGTCTAGATCAGAGGGTTGCCTAGCTGATGGTTGCTCCATAGCACCAGAAGTCTGAGCATCATCGGAGAGGTTGAAGGTTGAGATCTGGCTATGCATGGCTTCAGTGCTCTTCAACTTTCTCAATTCGACCAAAGAAAGGCCGAAATTGCACAGAGGGTGGAGTGACTACCATCCTTCCCAGCTGAAAGCCAGAACCGATCATTGAGTCCGTTATGGAGAAGGTGGGACCTTGTTGATCAAAGGATGTAGGAGGAACCTCTGTTATATCTTGAGGAGGAACCTCTGGTTCCTTCTGAGAGTCCTTCTCAGAGAGAGTTCCTTCTAAGGAACTGTGGGCAACAAATGCCTCAACTGCTGCAACTCCGGCAGCCATGGTAGCGTCAGCGCCCACCTCTGAGCTGAGCCCAGTGCTGGTGGTCCCTGCACTACGTCATGTGTTGAGTCATGAGTGTCCTCATGTTCCAGAGGGATCTCAGAAGAGAGGAGACCAACCTCAGAAGTTGGTTCAATGAAGCGTTCCTCATGCTGTAGTTGTTGTTGTTGTTGCATCTGAGCAGCTTCTGGAGTCTCAGAAGGATGATCCAGCGCCTTCTGAACTTCACTCATCGTCTGAGCCAATGACTCAGCATTCACAGTGGCAACTTCAGTTGTGTTTGCTTCAGAAAGTTCCACCATAGAAACCGCAGAGGGCTTCTTCTGGGCCTCTTTCTTGGAGCTTCCAGCATCTGGAGTGCGATGCTCAATGCGGAAAGCGTGCCGCATCTTCTTCCTCGGAAGAGGAATCAGCGACATTTCCTGCATGCCCTGAATGTCTTCTCTGGTGGGGGAGACATGTCCAGATGGGAGGAGTGATGAGAAGCTTCTGCTTTTCTTCAACAGCAGCTGTAGTAGCAGCAGCGGTGGGTGGCAGCAGTAGCAGTAACTGCTACAATTTCTTTACCGTCGGCTTTGGCGGGCTCTGTTTCTTGGTGGTTTTTATCCCCACTCCTTTGTGAGTTTTTCCCTGATATTTCAAGGAATGTAGGAGTTTAGTTTTAAATTTGGTGGGTTTTAAACCATCAACAGAATCAGAAATAGGAATTGAAGTAGAGAAGAGTGAAGAAATGAAGGTGGAGTGTTAGAGTTAGCTTTTACCAAACGACACGTTTCTTTTCCCTTCTGGTGGCACGTCTGGGACTTGGAGAGTGGAGGTGCTTTCCTTTTTCTGGTCATGGTTGCTCAGATGTTGTTTCTTCTGAGTCCTTCAGCAGCCTCAGCAACTGTAGGTGCCTTCTGAGGAGTCTTCTGAGCTTCCTCAGAAGCCATACTCCGTGTCACCTTGTTGGAGAGAGGATGAGTCACCTTTTGCATCTTTCTCTTCTTTTCTGGAGGATCGAAAACCTTTCCTTTCCTTTTCTCAGCCTTAGAGGGCTGGATGGGACCAGCAGTTCCTTAGAAGGCTTTGCCTTCCTCCTTCTTCTTAGGTGCCCCGTATCTGGTACTTTCTTCTTTGATGTTGTTGAAGGTGACCATGGAGAACTTACTGTGGTTTGAAGACATATTCATAGTCTTCAAGTGGGAAGGAGAAATGGTTGAGGATTTCTGGTCAGAAGGCTTCCTAAGGTAGACTTGTGAGAGCCCTCTTGGATGAGCCTGGTGCATCATGTAGTGAGCACCATCCTCCAAAATCTACTCTTTCCTTTTTCAGTAGGGTGGTACAGCAGGCAGGCGTCCATGGTGGTAACGTTCCCCATGTCTCAATCCGAGGGAGAAGGGTGTGTTGCACAACGAGAAGATGATCCGAGCCTCTTGCGTGAGATGAGGCACCTTTACTCCTTTGAGTGGTAGGCTGTTGCTACAGTCAGAAGAGTCACGACTTCTTCTTCCGAGTCATCTACCTCCTTGACCCATTCTGGGTCGTCGCGATGACAGCGCCACCATTCAAAGTCTTGAAGACTTTGTTGATGTCAGAGGAGGAGAAGCGGATCTGTTGGTCACCAATCTTGCTCTTGACCCCTTTGTTGTGAACCTTTCTATTTGCGAATAGAAAGCCCTTACCACATTTGGGGTAGCATACGTCTTCGGAGCTCATCATGGCTGGCCATCCGGGTTGCTTGAGAAAGGTGAATTGGATTTCGTCCACCTGATTGTAGACATTTGAGAGGCAATCACCCCCATGGCAAGATTCCTTGGGAGATAAGTCTTGTGAATATGGGACTGCATTTCCTCATTGTCATAGAGAATATCTTCGGATATCTCATTGAGATTGTTTCTCATTAAGCCCTTGATTTCTCCAGAGACGGCCATTTGAAAGAAAGGTTTTAAGTTTCGAGAAAGGATAGAGAAGAACAAGAGAGAGACAGAGAGAGAGAGCAGGTGATGATTGGAAAGTGAGGAGAGGTTTTGGCAGAGTTTTGGTAAGTTTTGGACGTAAAGTGCTCAAATGAAACAATGCTATAAGTATTTATAGACATGGTTGATAACTAGCCGTTTTCTGCCACTTATCCAAAAGTTACCGTTGGTAACTTGTTTCTCGGAAGGTACCTTTCTGAGAGAGGTGGTCCTTCTGAGAAATCCTCCTTCTGAGAGATGTTTCAGAAGATCTCCTTTCTGAGAGATGAGTCTTCTGAGACCAAATTTTCTCAGATAGGGTTTTCCTGTGTTTTCCTACTTCAAGCTCAGCGGCTTAGTTCTATTTGTTCGTCTCAGAATCTAAACTAGGACTAAGGGGGGTTTCTAGGAGAGTTTTTAAATTTCAAAGCACTTAGAAACATCTTAAATTGAGAAATCCTTTCAGAACATTGAAACGATCCTCGGGTAAAGGCTTTGTAAATATATCTGAGATTTGATCCTCAGTATTTACAAATTTGAGTTCAATGTCGCCTTTTTGCACATGATCCCTAATAAAATGATGTTTTATATCGATGTGCTTGGATCGAGAATGCTGAATAGGATTCTTAGCTAAGTTGATAGCACTTGTATTATCACAGAGGATAGGAATTTTGGTGTACCTTAATTGATAATCAAGTAGCTGATTCTTAATCCAGAGCATTTGAGAACAGCAGTTCGCAGCAGACACATATTCAGCTTCAGCAGTTGATAGGGCGATCGTATTTTGCTTCTTGCAAGACCAAGTGATCAAGCATTTTCCAAAGAAGCAGCAGCAGCCACTTGTGCTTTTGCGATCTATCCTATCTCCAGCGTAGTCGGCATCGCAGTAACCTACAACATCAGAAGAACAACCTTTCTCGTACCAAAGACCAAGATTAGTAGTTCCACTTAAATATCGTAAAATTCGTTTAACTGCAGTCAAGTGTGATTGCTTGGGCTTAGACTGGAATCTAGCACAGATCCCAACACTGAGTTGGATATCTGGTCTGGAGGCGGTTAAGTAGAGAAGTGAGCCAATTATCCCTCGATAGTTGCTTTCTGAGACTTTCTCACCATCTTCATCCAAGTCAATTACTTGAGAGGGATGCATGGGGTGCTCATGGGTTTGGCCTTATCCATCAGAAACTTCCTCAGAAGTTCCTTGGTATATTTCTCTTGATGAATGACTGTCCCTTCCGACTCTTGCTTGATTTGCAATCCTAGGAAGAATTTTTAATTCTCCCATCATGCTCATCTCGAATTCACCTTGCATAAGCTTGGAGAATTCTTTGCAAAGGCATTCATTGGTTGCGCCAAATATTATGTCATCAACATAAATCTGGACAATCAAGAAGCCAGAGTCTTCT
Source organism: Aeschynomene evenia (assembly GCA_013621005.1). Taxonomy (NCBI): domain Eukaryota; kingdom Viridiplantae; phylum Streptophyta; class Magnoliopsida; order Fabales; family Fabaceae; genus Aeschynomene; species Aeschynomene evenia. The sequence goes on along the minus strand of RYYW01000133.1, from coordinate 17,602 downwards.
GAGAGCGTAAAAAGAGTTGTGTCCACTTTCCCTCTTGAGAATCCGTTTTTAAGCAAGAAAGAGCTCAATCTATCGTACCAAGCTCTTGGAGCTTGTTTCAAACCATAGAGAGCCTTTGTAAGCTTGAATACATGATTCGGGAATGCATCATTCACAAAACCAGGAGGTTGTTTTACATAAACTTCCTCAGAAAGGTATCCATTCAAGAAGGCGGACTTAACGTCCATCTGATAGAGTTTGAAACCTTTATGTGCAGCAAAAGCTAGCAACATTCTGATAGCTTCCAATCTTGCGACTGGGGCAAAAGTTTCATCATAATCTATCCCTTCTTGTTGGTTGTACCCTTGAGCAACCAATCTTGCCTTGTTTCTCACGACTTGACCGTTTTCATCAAGTTTGTTTCGAAACACCCATTTAGTCCCAATGACACTCTTGCCTTTGGGTTTCTGAGTCAGTTTCCAAACTTGATTTCTCTCAAATTGGTCAAGTTCATCCTGCATGGCATTTACCCAGCTAGGATCATCTAACGCCTCTTCTATGGAATCTGGTTCCAGATTCAGAGACCATAGCAAGATTTGTATAGTTCCTTCTGGTTCTCACGCCACTTTCTGGATTACCCAAGACTTCATTCTGAGAGATGTTCTTCAAGTCTCTTGAACCTCTGATCCCTTTAGGGGTAGGGTTCTGAGAATGAGACACAGAAGGTTCTCTTTCTGAGTCATCAGAAGCTTGTCCTTCTGAGAATCTAGGTTCCATTGAATTTGGAGAAGTAGATTCTCTAGGTTCTGGAGCTTTGATGATGTTACTGGATTTTTCTTTAGATGAAGATGATTGTTCCATGGGTTGGAAGTCAGTCTCATCATCTATAAGAATTT
>RYYW01000133.1:0-12561 GCA_013621005.1 Aeschynomene evenia | reverse complement strand
CAATTAGGACAAAAATAGGCAAATTACATCATCCTTTGTTTATCTAAACCTTCCTAGTGCCTAAAATGGAGCCATTGACTGAAGTAAGTCCAAATGAAGCAGAATACACTTAATTAGGACCAAAATAGGCTCATTACATCATCCTTTGGTTATCTACAACATCCTAGTGACTAAAATGGACCCATTGACCAAAGTAAGACCACAGGAAGCTCAATACACTCAATTAGGACCAAAATAGGCACATTACATCATCCTTTGTTTATCTAAACCTTCCTAGTGACTAAAATGGAGCATTTTACCAAAGTAAGACCAAATGATGCTCAATACACTTAATTAGGACCAAAATAGGCTCATTACATCATCCTTTGGTTATCTACAACATCCTAGTGACTAAAATGGAGCCATTGACCAAAGTAAGACCAAAGGAAGCTCAATACACTCAATTAGGACCAAAATAGGCACATTACATCATCCTTTGTTTATATAAACCTTCCTAGTGACTAAAATGGAGCCATTGACCGAAGTAAGACCAAATGAAGCTCAATACACTTAATTAGGACCAAAATAGGCTCATTACATCATCCTTTGGTTATCTACAACATCCTAGTGACTAAAATGGAGCCATTGACCAAAGTAAGACCAAAGGAAGCTCAATACACTGAATTAGGACCAAAATAGGCACATTACATCATCCTTTGGTTATCTACAACATCCTAGTAACTAAAATGGAGCCATTGACCAAAGTAAGACCAAATGAGCTCAATACACTCAATTAGGATCAAAATAGGCTCATTATATCATCCTTTGGTTATCTACAACCTCCTAGTGACTAAAATGGAGCCATTGACCAAAGTAAGACAAAATAAAGCTCAATACACTCAATTAGGACCACAATCGGCTCATTACATCATCCTTTGTTTATCTAAACCTTCCTAGTGACTAAAATGGAGCCATTGACCAAAGTAAGACCAAATGAAGCTCAATACACTTAATTAAGACCAAAATAGGCTCATTACATCATCCTTAGGATATCTACAACATCCTAGTGACTAAAATGGAGCCATTGACCAAAGTAAGACCAAATGAAGCTCAATACACTTAATTAGGACCAAAATAGGCTCATTACATCATCCTTTGGTTATCTACAACATCCTAGTGACTAAAATGGAGCCATTGACCAAGGTAAGACCAAAGGAAGCTCAATACACTCAATTAGGACCAAAATAGGCACATTACATCATCCTTTGGTTATCTACAACATCCTAGTGACTAAAATGGAGCCATTGACCAAAGTAAGACCAAATGAAGCTCAATACACTCAATTAGGACCAAAATAGGCTCATTACATCATCCTTTGTTTATCTAAACCTTCCTAGTGACTAAAATGGAGCCATTGACCAGAGTAAGACAAAATGAAGCTTAATACACTCAATTTGCACCAAAATAGGCTCATTACATCATCCTTTGGTTATCTACAACATCCTAGTGACTAAAATGGACCCATTGACCAAAGTAAGACCAAAGGAAGCTCAATACACTCAATTAGGACCAAAATAGGCACATTACATCATCCTTTGTTTATCTAAACCTTCCTAGTGACTAAAATGGAGCCATTGACCAAGTAAGACCAAATGAAGCTCAATACACTTAATTAGGACCAAAATAGGCTCATTACATCATCCTTTGGTTATCTACAACATCCTAGTGACTAAAATGGACCCATTGACCAAAGTAAGACCAAAGGAAGCTCAATACACTCAATTAGGACCAAAATAGCCACATTACATCATCCTTTGGTTATCTACAACATCCTAGTGACTAAAATGGAGCCATTGACCAAAGTAAGACCAAATGAAGCTCAATACACTCAATTAGGACAAAAATAGGCAAATTACATCATCCTTTGTTTATCTAAACCTTCCTAGTGACTAAAATGGAGCCATTGACCGAAGTAAGTCCAAATGAAGCAGAATACACTTAATTAGGACCAAAATAGGCTCATTACATCATCCTTTGGTTATCTACAACATCCTAGTGACTAAAATGGACCCATTTGTAAGCTCCAGAACCCTTCTGAGAGAATTAAGCATAAATTCTCTTAGAGTCATGAAAGTTTTAATGATAACAAGATAAGCCATAAGTATAAAATTTTACTTAAGGTTTTGCTAATATGTGCGCTAAGTGTCTCAGAAAGCTATAAATTATTGCAATGCCATGAGCAAAGACCAAGACAAAACATCAAGTAACCTCGAGATGAATTGATAAAAGCATAGCGCCAAAGATATCAGAAAGGATATCTCAGAAGCGCAGAAGGTGAAAACATGTTTCTGAGGAAAGAACACTGTCGCCTCAGAAGGGTCTCAGAAGACCTCGCGACTAGGAGTTCTCAGAAGGGTCTTCCCTCAGAAGGTTAGCCTCAGAAGTCCGTACAACTCTTAGAAGGTTGGACTCAGAAGCAACCAAATGTCTGGACTCAAGGAAGTGCAAACAGACTCAGAAAGCTCGCTACAACTAGCCAAGGAAGTGGGAACACGCGCACTGTGCAGTTCTGAAAAGTTCCTCATTTTGCGCTGACTGTAGCAGGGAGCCGTTCTGAAAAGGACACAGCCACATAAGCAGAGTGAAAGCCTCTAATTTCGCGGCTCTTTGATGCCTATATATATGAGTTCAATTCCAGAGCAATGTGACAAAAACTCTTGCACTAAAACTCTTGATTAAACGTGCCAAAACTCTGTTGAATTGAAAATCATTTTGCGAAAACTTAGAACTTTCTCAGAAAGACAATTTTTACGAAATTGTTTTTCTAACTTTGCAAAATCTTCTAGTTCTGAATTGGTGTAAATTCTTACATTTGTAAGTTAATCCTAGAAGTCTACTAAGTGTAAAACTAGGTTTGTAACTTAGTCTTGGTAGTTGTTTTCGATCAAAACAAACTTTCTGAAAAACGCTAAGTCCTTTGTTGTTTAAAGGCAGTTTTAAGTCCTCTGTTGTGAGGCAAGGAAGTCCTCTGTTGTGAGGCAAGGAAGTCCTCTGTTATGAGGCAAGGAAGTCCTTAATTGTTTAAGGCAAGGAAGTCCTCTAGTGTGAGGCAAGGAAATCCACTTCGGGTTGTGAAGTGGTGAAAGTCCTTTACGTGATAAAGGCAGTGTTGTCTGGGAAGGCACATTAAGAAGAATATCTAAGAACTCTCAACTAAAGGTTGAGGACTGGAGTAGGTTGGTTATAACCGAACCAGTATAAAATCCCTTGTGTTAAGCTTTTCTCTCTAACTCATTACGTGTCCAAATCTTTGAGAAAAACTCTATCACAACTTTAATCAAGAGGTCCTTTGAAAACCTTATTGATCAAAATCAGAAAGCTTTTGAGAAACTTAAATCTTAAGTCGTTTTCTTAAAAATCTCTCAGAAAGGAACTTTCTTAGAAAGACTAAGTTCTCAGAAACTTAATCTTCTCAGAAAGCATTTTCCGCTGCAAACTCTTAATCATACCTTCTGAGTACAAACAGCTTTCTAAGTAAAAGTTTTAACAAGCAATTTTTAAAACTTGCACGATTCAACCCCCCCTTCTCGTGCACACATACACTTTCAATTGGCATCAGAGCTCGGTCCTTAAGGGGTTGAGCACTTCGCAGTGTCAAGGAAAAAGATCCACGAAGGGAAATATGAACTCACCAGCTGCATTCATATCAGATGGGGCCTCAATAAACAGACCTCCGATGTTTTTCGGAGACAGCTTCGACTACTGGCGTGACAGGATGACGCTATTCATCAAGCACACCAGTTTGGACTTATGGGATAGGATCGAGAATGGAGACTATCAGCCTCTGCAGACAATTACAGAGGATGCTGTAGTTGCAACAGACGCTGAGCCAGGAGCGGCACCTCCAACACTCAGAACCTATACAAGACGAGTCCCTAAGGATGAATGGACTCAAGAGATGAAAGAGAAGATACAACTCAACTTCAAAGCTAAATACATTCTTCTCTGCGCCTTGCCCAAGGTAGAATACGACAAGATTGTGTCGTGTGATACCGCTCAAGAAATTTGGGAGAGATTACACATGCTGCACGAAGGAAATGATGAAGTCAAGGAAACTAAGGTATCAATGCTCGTACATAAGTACGGAGTCCTTCTGCATGCAACCTGAGGAAACTATTGACAACATGTCAATAAGATTTCTCCACATCATAAATCAGCTAAAGGTCTTGGGAAAGACCTACTCCAACGCTGAGATGGTGAGGAAAATCTCAGAAGCCTCTCTGCCAAGTGGCGCCCAAAGGTGACAGCAATCCAAGAAGCAAAGGATCTAAATCAGCTGGGTTTAGATGTATTGTTTGGCTCACTCAAAACTCACGAGATTGAGCTTGAAGGACTACTTGGAGGACCATCTTCATCCTCAAGACCTCAGAAGCTCTGGCTCTGAAAAGTCAGATCAAAAGACTTCAAAAGCCTTAAGGCTGAAGAAATATCTGAATCTGAAAACGATCAAAACTCAGATTCCGATGAAGATGACATCTCTCTTCTAGTAAGGAAAATGAAGAAAGCTTGGAAGAGAAGACAAGCAAAGACAAAGAGATCACACCTAGAAAAGGAAAGTCAAAGTCTTCTGATGCCACATGTTTTGGCTGTGGAGAAAAGGGCCACTTCAGAACGGAGTGTCCTCAGAACAAGGGAAAGAAGAAGTTCATTCCCAAGAAGAAGAAGAAGGCAATGGCTGCTACATGGAGTGACTCAGAAGAGGAAGACTCTGAGTCAGAAAGTGAAGAGGAAGCTAATGTCTGCTTCATGGCCGGTACTGACTATATTCTGGAAACAGAATCTGAGTCAGAAGAGGTACCTTTGATAGAATTACAAAAGACAAATGAGCTTCTCACTTCTGACTTGGTTAAGATGGTCAAAGGTGAAAAAATGATGACACTCTTGCTTGGTGGTCAAAGACCTTACAAGGATAAGAGTGGACTCGGTTATGAAGAAATCTTCGAACCAAATGATATTGATCCATCCTTAACTAAATCACCTCGCTCGTGCATAGCTTGTTTAAGAGTGGCCATGGTTCTGAAAAATGTCCTATGTTGGAAAAAGGAAAAATCTCTAAGCCTCAGAAGGCTCAAAAGAAAACTCAGAAAGCTAAGCCTTCTAAGAAGACTATCCCCTCTCAGAAGGGAAAAACTTCTCAGAAAGCAAGTCTTCTGAAAAGGGCAAACAAAAGGTCTCTGACTCTCAAAACCATGACCTCTCTAAGAAAAGAAGGCAAAAGTCCAAAAAGCTAACAAGCAAGGACCCAACAAAGAATGGGTACCTAAATCTGTTAACTTTGTGACTGCAGGTGCATCATCAAGCGCTGCTCCACCACCACGATGAGCAGTGGTACCTTGACAGTGGCTGCTCAAGGCACATGACTGGAAGCAAGCACTGGTTCAGAAGTCTCAGCCCAAGAAAGGCGGAACAGTGCGATTCGGTGATGGCGCTAAAGGGAGAGTCACTGCAATCGGAGATGTTGGTAAGGACTCCTCTCACCAAATTCAGATGTACTTTTGGTCGATGGCTTAACTCACAATCTATTAAGCATTAGTCAATTTGTGATAAAGGCTTAAAGGTTGAGTTTTATGCCAAGTATTGTCATTGTGATTAATCTCACAACTGACAAGATCGTTCTGGAAGGAAAACGTGTGGGTAACATCTATGTTATCCATCTGGAGATCTAAAGGATCAAAACGTGGAATGCCTTGTCTCTGTCCAAGAAGACAAATGGCTATGGCATAAGAAACTTGGTCATGCCCATATGAGACTTCTTTCTGAACTCTCTCAGAAAGAACTTGTAAAGGGCCTTCCCAGAATTAAGTATCAGAAGGATGCAATCTGCGACTTCTGTGAAAAAGGGAAACAGACCAAGGCTTCCTTTCCCAGTAAAAGTGGTATTTCTACTCAGAAACAACTGGAACTGCTCCACATGGATCTCTTTGGACCAACCAGAACAGCTTCCCTTTCTGGAAAACGCTATGGTCTTGTCATAGTGGATGATTACTCCAGATCACTTGGGTTTTCTTTCTAGCTTCTAAGGAAGAAACTTTGAGAAGTTCAAAGCATTTGCGAAAGAGTTCAACAGAAAAGGATTCGCACATTCATACCATTAGATCAGATCAGGTGGTGAATTTGAGAATCATGCTTTTGAAAAGCTCTGTGAAAATCTGGGCATGCTCATGAGTTCTCTTCTCCCAGAACTCCTCAACAAAATGGAGTAGCTGAGAGAAAGAACCGAAGCCTTCAAGAGATGGCAAAAACAATGCTCTTAGAAAGTGGACTTTCAAAAGGTTTCTGGCTGAAGCAGTAAATACTTCATGCTACATTCAGAATCGAGTCTTTCTAAGACCAATTCTTAAAAAGACACCTTACGAGCTATGGAAGAATAAAATACCAACATTACTTATTTCCATATATTTGGTTCTTCTTGTTTTATTCTCAACACAAAGGACAAACTCTCCAAGTTTGATCCTAAGTCCGATGATGGATACTTCCTAGGATACTCCTCAGCCTCTAAAGCTTACAGAGTATATACAAAAGGAGTAAATGTGTTGAAGAGACAATCCATATTAGTTCAAAGAACTTAGTAAGGACCTGTCTCAGAAAGGTGCTGACTTAGAAGATGAATTTGAGAAACTCAACATCTCTTCTGAGAAAGCCAAAAGGAAAATTCTTATAGATGATGAGACTGACTTCCAACCCATGAACAATCATCTTCATCTAAAGAAAAATCTAGTAACATCATCAAAGCTCCAGAACCTAGAGAATCTACTTTTCCAAATACAATGGAACCTAGATTCTCAGAAGGACAAGCTTCTGATGACTCAGAAAGAGAACCTTCTGTATCTCGTTCTCAGAACCCTACTCCTAAAGGATCAGAGGCTCAAGAGACTTGAAGAACATCTCTCATAATGAAGTCTTGGGCAATCCAGAAAGTGGCGTGAGAACCAGAAGGAACTATACAAATCTTGCTATGGTCTCTGAACTTGAACCAGATTCCATAGAAGAGGCGTTAGATGATCCTAGCTGGGTAAATGCCATGCAGGATGAACTTGACCAATTTGAGAGAAATCAAGTTTGGAACTGACTCAGAAACCCAAAGGCAAGAGTGTCATTGGGACTAAATGGGTGTTTCGAAACAACTTGATGAAAACGGTCAAGTCGTGAGAAACAAGGCATGATTGGTTGCTCAAGGGTACAACCAACAAGAAGGGATAGATTATGATGAAACTTTTGCCCCAGTCGCAAGATTGGAAGCTATCAGAATGTTGCTAGCTTTTGCTGCACATAAAGATTCAAACTCTATCAGATGGACGTTAGTCCGCCTTCTTGAATGGATACCTTTCTGAGGAAGTTTATGTAAAACAACCTCCTGGTTTTGTGAATGATGCATTCCCGAATCATGTATTCAAGCTTACAAAGGCTCTCTATGGTTGAAACAAGCTCAAGAGCTTGGTACGATAGATTGAGCTCTTTCTTGCTTAAAAACGGATTCTCAAGAGGGAAAGTGGACACAACTCTTTTTACGCTCTCAGAAGACTCTGGCTTCTTGATTGTCCAGATTTATGTTGATGACATAATATTTGGCGCAACCAATGAATGCCTTTGCAAGAATTCTCCAAGCTTATGCAAGGTGAATTCGAGATGAGCATGATGGGAGAATTAAAATCTTCCTAGGATTGCAAATCAAGCAAGAGTCGGAAGGGACAGTCATTCATCAGAGAAGTATACCAAGGAACTTCTGAGGAGTATCTGATGGATAAGGCCAAACCCATGAGCACTCCATGCATCCCTCTCAAGTAATTGACTTGGATGAAGATGTGAGAAAGTCTCAGAAAGCAACTATCGAGGGATAATTGGCTCACTTCTCTACTTAACCGCCTCCAGACCTGATATCCAACTCAGTGTTGGGATCTGCGCTAGATTCCAGTCTAAGCCCAAGCAATCACACTTGACTGCAGTTAAACGAATTTTACGATATTTAAGTGGAACTACTAATCTTGGTCTTGGTACGAGAAAGCTTGTTCTTCTGATGTTGTAGGTTACTGCGATGCCGACTACGCTGGAGATAGGTAGATCGCAAAAGCACAAGTGGGTGCTGCTGCTTCTTTGGAAAGTGCTTGATCACTTGGTCTTGCAAGAAGCAAAATACGATCGCCCTATCAACTGCTGAAGCTGAATATGTGTCTGCTGCGAACTGCTGTTCTCAGATGCTCTGGATTAAGAATCAGCTACTCGATTATCAATTAAGGTACACCAAAATCCCTATCCTCTGTGATAATACAAGTGCTATCAACTTAGCTAAGAATCCTATTCAGCATTCTCGATCCAAGCACATCGATATAAAACATCATTTTATTAGGGATCATGTGCAAAAAGGCGACGTTGAACTCAAATTTGTAAATACTGAGGATCAAATCTCAGATATATTTACAAAGCCTTTACCCGAGGATCGTTTCAATGTTCTGAAAGGATTTCTCAATTTAAGATGTTCTAAGTGCTTTGAAATTAAAAACTCTCTTAGAAACCCCCCCTTAGTCCTAGTTTAGATTCTGAGACGAACAAATAGAACTAAGCCTCTGAGCTTGAAGTAGGAAAACCAGGAAAACCCTATCTGAGAAAATTTGGTCTCAGAAGACTCATCTCTCAGAAAAGGAGATCTTCTGAAACATCTCTCAGAAGGAGGATTTCTCAGAAGGACCACCTCTCTCAGAAAGTACCTTCCGAGAAACAAGTTACCAACGGTAACTTTGGATAAGTGGCAGAAAACGGCTAGTTATCACCATGACTATAAATACTTATAGCAGTGTTTCATTTGAGCACTTTACGTCCAAAACTTACCAAAACTCTGCCAAAACCTCTCCTCGCTTTCCAATCATCACCTGCTCTCTCTCTCTCTGTTCTCTCTGTTCTTCTCCATCCTTTCTCAAAACTTAAAACCTTTCCTTCAATGGCCGTTTCTGAGAAATCAAGGGCTTAATGAGAAACAATCTCAATGAGATATCCGAAGATATTCTCTATGACAATGAGGAAATGCAATCCTATTCCACAAGACTTATCTCCCACGAATCTTGCCATGGAAGGGTATTGCCTCTCAATGTCTACAATCAGGTGGACGAAATCCAATTCACCTTCCTAAGCAACCTGGATGGCCAGCCATGATGAGCTCTGAGGACGTGTGCACCCAAATGTGGTAAGAGCTTCTATTCGCAAATAGAAAGGTTCACCAACAAAGGGGTCAAGAGCAAGATTGGTGACAACACATCCGCTTCTCCTCCTCTGACATCAACAAAGTCTTCAAGACCTTGAATGGTGGCGCTGTCATCGCGACGACCCAGAATGGGTCAAGGAGGTAGATGACTCGAAGAAGAAGTCGTGACACTTCTGACTGGTAGCAACAGCCTACCACTCAAGGGAGTAAAGTGCCTCATCTCACGCAAGAGGCTCGGATCATCTTCTCCGTTGTGCAACACACCCTTCTCCCTCGGATTGGAGACATGGGGAACGTTACCACCATGGACGCCTGCCTGCTGTAACCACCTACTGAAAAAGGAAAGAGTAGATTTGGAAGGATGGTGCTCAACTACATGATGCACCAGGCTCATCCAAAGAGGGCTCTCACAAGTCACCTACGGAAGCCTCTGACAGAATCCTCAACCATCTCTCCTTCCACTTGAAGACTATGAATACGTCTTCAACCACAGTAAGTTCTCCATGGTCACCTTCAACACACAAGAAGAAAAAGGTACCAGATACGGGGCACCTAAGAGGAAGGAGGAAAGCAAAGCCTTCTAAGGGAACTGCTGGTCCCATCCAGCCCTCTAAGGCTGAGAAAGGAAAGGAAAAGGTTTCCGATCCTCCAGAAAAGAAGAAAAAGAAGCAAAAGGTGACTCATCCTTCTCCAACAAGGGTGACACGGAGTATGGCTTCTGAGGAAGCTCAGAAGACTCCTCAGAAGGCACCTACAGTTGCTGAGGCTGCTGAAGACTCAGAAGAAACAACATCTGAGCAACCCATGACCAGAAAAAGGAAAGCACCTCCCACTCTCCAAGTCCCAGACGTGCCACCAGAAGGGAAAAAGAAACGTGGTCGTTTGGTAAAAGCTAACTCTAAAACTCCACCTTCATTTCTTCACTCTTCTTCTACTTCAATTCCTATTTCTGATTCTGTTGATGGTTTTAACCCACCAAATTTAAAACTAAACTCCTACATTCCTTGAAATATCAGGGAAAAACTCACAAAGGAGTGGGGATAAAAACCACCAAGAAACAGAACTCGCCAAAGCCGACGGGTAAAGAAATTGTAGCAGTTACTGCTACTGCTGCCACCACCGCTGCTGCTACTACTGCTGCTGTTGATGAAGAAGCAGAAGCTTCTCATCACTCCTCCCCATCTGGACATGTCTCCCCCACCAGAGAGACATTCAGGGGCATGAAGGAAATGTCGCTGATTCCTCTTCCGAGGAAGAAGATGCGGCACGCTTTCACATTGTGCATCGCACTCCAGATGCTGGAAGCTCCAAGAAAGAGCCCCAGAAGAAGCCATCTGAGGTTTCTATGGTGGAACTTTCTGAGGCAACCACAACTGAAGTTGCCACTGTGAATGCTGAGTCCTTAGCTCAGACGATGCTCGACGTCCAGAAGGCGCTGGATCAACCTTCTGAGACTCCAGAAGCTGCTCCGATGCAACAACAACAACAACTACAGCATGAGGAACGCTTCATTGAACCAACTTCTGAGGTTGGTCTCCTCTCTTCTGAGATCCCTTTGGAACATGAGGAAACTCATGTCTCAACACATGACGTAGTGCCAGGGACCACCAGCACTGGGCTCAGCTCAGAGGTGGGCGTTGACGCTACCATGGCTGCCGGAGTTGCAGCAGTTGAGGCATTTGTTGCCCACAGTTCCTTAGAAGGAACTCTATCTGAGAAGGACTCTCAGAAGGAACCAGAGGTTCCTCCTCAAGATATAACAGAGGTTCCTCCTACATCCTTTGATCAACAAGGTCCCACCTTCTCCATAACGGACTCAATGATCGGTTCTGGCTTTCAGCTGGGAAGGATGGTAGTCACTCCACCCTCTGTGCAATTTCGGCCTTTCTTTGGTCGAATTGAGAAGTTGAAGAGCACTGAAGCCATGCATAGCCAGATCTCAACCTTCAACCTCTCCGATGATGCTCAGACTTCTGGTGCTATGGAGCAACCATCAGCTAGGCAACCCTCTGATCTAGACCTTGCTCTAGTTGCTGAGGACACTCAAAGGCAGCCTTCGATTGAACTTGCTGCTATTGAAGGTAAAGCTGTACAAGAAGAAGAACCTCCTGAATATCAAATAAGGGATATAATCGATGAAGTACTTGAGGCTGAAGTCTCTCGTCCTCCTTCATCTCAACCCTCATCTTCTCAACAGCCTTCCACTGCCTCTGACCTTCCTCCAGAATGCGCTCAGAATGCGACTCAGAGCGAGATTCTCATGGAGATATGCCAGCTGCTACGCTACATTGCCAGAAGGCAGTAGTTCTAAGTCAATGATGGCGTTTATGTCTTAGCCACCCTTTTTGATGTAACAAAGGGGGAGTAGATAAATGATTGATAAAATTTTTTACTTTGGCTATCGTAAACACTAGGCTAGAACTTAGGGGAGCAACAACTTAGGGGGAGCCAAATCTTTTGTATCTTTACAAAACCATAAATGAAAAATCATTTCTTTGGCATCTCATGTTTCACCTATCTTATGCTTATCTTTTATTATTTATTTTTTGGCATCTCTTGATTTACTTAGCTTGATATTTCTGAATCTCATAGATACATTATCATGAAATACATGCTATGAAACTGATAATCTCAAACAGTAATCATACATTGCATACTTGAACTGTTGATTATCTCAGCCTTCTAAGAAAATAACGAAGCCTTCTCTCAGAAAGCTAAATTAGTTTCTAAGAAAGCAAAAGTGAATTCTGAATAAGTTATGAACTTACTCAGAAACACTTCTGAACTTAAGCAAAATTATTATCTTAAGACTTAAGTTGTTATCATCAAAAAGGGGGAGATTGTAAGCTCCAGAACCCTTCTGAGAGAATTAAGCATAAATTCTCTTAGAGTCATGAAAGTTTTAATGATAACAAGATAAGCCATAAGTATAAAATTTTACTTAAGGTTTTGCTAATATGTGCGCTAAGTGTCTCAGAAAGCTATAAATTATTGCAATGCCATGAGCAAAGACCAAGACAAAACATCAAGTAACCTCGAGATGAATTGATAAAAGCATAGCGCCAAAGATATCAGAAGGATATCTCAGAAGCGCAGAAGGTGAAAACATGTTTCTGAGGAAAGAACACTGTCGCCTCAGAAGGGTCTCAGAAGACCTCGCGACTAGGAGTTCTCAGAAGGGTCTTCCCTCAGAAGGTTAGCCTCAGAAGTCCGTACAACTCTTAGAAGGTTGGACTCAGAAGCAACCAAATGTCTGGACTCAAGGAAGTGCAAACAGACTCAGAAAGCTCGCTACAACTAGCCAAGGAAGTGGGAACACGCGCACTGTG
>RYYW01000132.1:0-155031 GCA_013621005.1 Aeschynomene evenia | reverse complement strand
TTTTTGTAAGGCAAGAAGTCCTTAGAGGGTCTAAGGCAAGGGTAGAAAGTCCTTCGGTGTTGTTGAAGGCAAGGATTGAAGTCCTTTGGAGTTGCCAGAGGCAGTTAGTCACCTAGTTGTGGTGCAAGTGAAGTCCTTTGTGGTTTTCAAAGGCAGTGAGTCACCTTGGTGAAGGTGCAGGTTGAAGTCCTTTGTGGTGTAGCAGAGGCAAGAAAGTCCACCTAGTTGTGGTGGTGATAGTGAACTCTCAGGTGTATCCTGGGGACTGGAGTAGGCACGTTGCCGAACCAGTATAAAATTTCTGTGTGTGCTTTCTCTCTTCCCTACTCTTTTATTATTATTGTTTATACAATTTATCATAGCATACACATATATATACATATTACGCATACATCATCATTATTTGTCTAAGTGTTGAAGGTTAAAGTTTCAACCTTTATCATTTAGAAGACCTTGAAAGTAAATATACTTTCAAGATCTACAACAGCCTTGTCTATAGGCTAAGTTTCTATTTATTACTAACAAACTGTTTCCGCTGTGCAAGACAAGTTTATACTTGATCTTTATTTTTAAGTAATTTTCAGAAACAGGATTTATAGTTGGAACGTGATTCAACCCCCTTCTCACATTTCACTACCTTCAATTGGCATTAGAGCTCGACTTTGGGGTTAAGCACTTAACAGTGTCAAGGAAAGATTCAAGGGACCATGGCAGCAACAAACAACAACGCGTATATTGCTGATGGAGCCTCCACAAATAGACCACCCATGTTCAACGGTGATGACTACGCATATTGGAGAGATCGAATGACATTGTTCATTCAATTCACAAGTCTCGATCTTTGGGACATCGTTGAAGTCGGCGACTGACAGAGCACCGGAGCGTCGTTATTTCCCCGGTACTCTGGAGCAATTTAGAAAAGGGTTTTGAAAAAGGGTTTGTTTCTGAATTAATCTCAATACAAGCTTGGTAGCAAGTAGTAAGACTGACTCAGGTCGTCTCTCAAGGAATCTGTGTTGCAATTATTGACTCAAACTTAGCAATGAGCAAAAAGGGGGGTTTTGGTTTGGTTTGCAAGGAAATAAAATTGGGAAAAGTAAGGCGATTAAAATAAAGAAATTAAGTGCAAGTGCAAAATAAGTAAATTGACATGAATTAAAAGTGACTCGAATGTAAAGGGAACAGGATTAAAAACTCGTATTGAAACGAACTCAGAAAGTAAAGAGATTGCTGAAAAAAACTTTTATTAAAGAACGAGGGAGAGATTCAAGGTGAACTCTCCCTAAAAACAAGGTTTAATGTAAAGGCAACACAGAAAATAAGGAAGAGTAAAGACAGTGAATTAAAACGGGAGTTCAGAACAGTATGTAAAAACTAGGAATAAAGAGTGCCCAAAATAAAGACGGTGAACGGAGAACTGAGAGCTCTAGAAGAGTAAATCCTAAAATTATCAGAGTACCAGCACCAGAGTGCATACAAGAGCTAGAGGACTGAAAACTAGATAGGTAGAACTAAGCACAAAGGGACTATTTATAAAAATCCCAACTGCTGTTGTCTTGGGCTGCTGCTGCGCTAGGCCTTCTCGCGCACCACCGCCTGGACGGTCGCACCACCGCCTGGGCGGTGGGTCAAAATTCAGCGCGTCCAGGTGTGGAAATTACGCGCGCATGACTGCCTTGGCGACGCGTTCTCCGCCTGGGCGGTTGGTGCGCTGCTGTGGGCAGTGAGTTAGCTTTTCTTGGTTTCCAGACGCAATTTCCAACATATCTTATGATTTACCTGTTCCTGAGAAGCCACAACACTAACAAAAACATATCAAACGCACCAGTGGCAACAATTAGAGTAATTAATACGCAAAATGGTACTAATACTCGAAAAGGTAATGCAAATCAAATATTGCGTAAGAATCCAATTTAAGTATGACTGAGAGCATACAATACTCAGTTATGAGGAGAAACAGGCATGAAAATACGGTTTATCAAACCTCCCCACACTTGAACAATTGCATGTCCTCATGCAACACAGAACCAAGCAACAGATACAGGATTCCAGTACAGGCGGACAAACAAGATAGCAAAGAGGGAAACAGAGCTAGAGCTTACAGACATGGTTAGCAACGGACAATGGCAGTAGTGAACTAGTAAGATAATACAAGTTTCCAATTAATATCCACAGACATGTTGGCAATTTCATCAAAAGCAAGTAATGAGCAGGAGAATCAGGTATGAATGCCATGATCAGAAAGATGCTAAGCCTCACAAGGATATAATTCACTCAATAACACTCAGGTGTATAGGCTAGTCCCCTAGAACACACAACACTAACACTCTTCCAGACTTGCCAAAGATGAGAATAGCCTCTCAATTCAAACTTGATGCATTAAGAAACATGCCATAGGGTTGTAATGGGCCAAGGTACAGGTAGGGAAATATGAGAGTGTGGACTGAAGTGGAAATTAAGATCTCATGTTCGCCCTAGTCCTAGAAAACAATATATTACATAAGCACAAAGACTGAGGACCAAATATTATATGCCACAAAAACCCATTCTTAGCATTGGTGGCTCCAACTATATACAAGGAGCTATAAAAACAACTTTATTTATTTTTTATTATTTATTTATTTATTTATTTATTAATTTTATTTTATTTATTTTATTTTGTATATATATATAGAGAATAAGATAAGCTTTTTATTTTCTTTCCTACCAAGTACCCAACAGCATTTGTACACAAAACCTTTCACCCCCACTAGTTACGCCAATTTCTCCTTTACAACATGTAAGAACCCCCAATATCCCAATCAACCATCAATAACCCCCAAATAGTATACAAAACAAACCATGTTCACTTAACCTCCACAGGGGTAATCATTGTTTTTCACTTTTTGGCTTGTAATGTGGCTAATATGAACAAGGGGAATAAGACTCTAATTGGCTATACAAGGGTAATTACAAGGGTAGGTCTATATGGCAGTGGGCTGAACAAAAAAATAATGCATGAGTCTATCATTTACATCAAGTACAGAAGAGTTGGCTATTTGGCAAGTCTAGGATCGGTGTACCTGTGTGTGTGCAATAAAAAATAGTGCTGTTGAAGGCTCAAAAACTAAGGGTACACAAGCATCATACATGCATCCAACCAAATCAAGTTGCTCACAACTAAGAACATATATACCACAATTGCCAAAAGTTCAAAATTTTAATTAAAACATAGGAAACCAACATCAACTACCTAGTTCACCCATCAAAACAGAACCAGTACTAGCAGCTAACCAGTCTCAGCAGATAGAATACTAACTAATAAAGAGTATCAACTAATGAAAAAGTAGAAACAAACGAAACAACTAAAACAAGAGTTAAGACAAAGGAAAGAAAGTGTTACCCCTCCCCACACTTGGGTTTGTCACTGTCCTCAGTGGCATAGTTAGGCTCCATGGAGAGTGGTACGCACACCTTGAGTTCTCAGATCCAACCAACTCAGGTGTGCCCCTTCGACCTGCTGCTGCAGGCTACTCATCCTCATCATCATCGTCAAAGCGATGTTGCGGGTCAAGCATCCGAGCCCGCATCTGCTGGATGGTCTCTCGCTGGGATGCTCGTAACTGCCCTGTGAGCTCGCCTTGCATCCGCTCAAACCTGGTATCCATGTGGGTCATCAGAGTAGTGCACATAACATCAAATGAAGAAGGGCCAGGGCCATCAGCACGTGGGTCAGCAATATCAGGGACCTCATGAACAACTGCGGCGGCGGCTGCGCGCTCCCTGGCTCTCCGCTCTGTAGTATCTCGCTGAATCAACCCAGTGACGCCCACTTTCGGGATGTCTCCCTGCCAATCATCAGTACCTTCTCCTGGCACCCCTGCCCGCTCAGCCATGGTGGAGATCAAAGCAGGGTAGGGGAGGCTGCGGAAGCGAGCACCGTCATGGACCTTACTCATGGCAGTGTATATAATCTTTGGCACATTTATCCATGAGTTCCCCAAAATCAGATAGACAAGAATGGCATCATCAATAGTGATATCTGAATGGTGAGAGTTAGGCCGTATGTGACTGAAAACGGCTCGGGTCCACGCTCTGGTCTCTAGAGTGATGTGCTTTGAGGGAAGATGGGTTGGCAGACCATTCGCATTTCTGTGCCAGTCCCCCCCCTCAACACAGAGTCTGGCTCTCACCCTCTCGAAGAGTTCTGCAGTAGGTTGGCGGCGGAGCTGAGTGAACTCATCATCATCCTGCCACGTTCTGCGAATGGGCAGAGGAATGCATAGGATCTCTGCTATGGCTTCTGGGACACCGGGACCTGTTCACCGCGGAGGTGGACGTGGGTTGCTCCTATGGTGTGGTAGTTCGCATAGAATTCCCTCACCAGAGTCCAATTGGCTTCCTTAGGCTCAGCAAGTAGGAAGTTCCACCGACGCGTCTGAATTTCTGCCACCACAGCTCTAATAGACTCATTTGAGCCCCCGTAGCAGAGGTGGTGCTCATGAAGGATGGAACGCTTTTGGAAATCTTCATAGTAGCGCTCCTCAGCCACCAAACAGTCAAAGAAATAACTGTCAGAGGCTTCCACCTCGCGGAAATCTCGGGAGGACTCCCCTTGAGTTTGTTGTGACCGGCGGGATCTTTTGGGTGCCATTGATCTGCAAAAAAAAAAAAAGAATACGACAACAACACAGATACACAGGGACAAGAAAAGGTTAGGCATCAGTAGCAGCAGCTTAAAATAACTCAGAATGCGAACGATGCAGTGCAGTCGCGGTACGACCGCCTGGGCGGTCGTCACAACCGCCTGGGCGGTGCGAGGCGACCAGAACAGTGCGCCGCGACAAAAAAAAACGTTGTCCGCCATTTTTGTTCCATTTGAGCTTTTCAAAATACCAAAAAAACATGCTTAACCGGTCCAGGAAGGGATAAACACCAACAATCTACAACTAATCTCAATATTCAACTCACATCTAAGCAAAAAGGAGAGAAAAACTAGATTCAATGACAAAACTACATACAAGCTTACTTGAGAGGTGCAAAAATGGAGGTGAGGGGGGTGGACAGCGGCGGCGGGTGGCGACGAACGGCGGCGGCACTCCTCTTAGCTCTGCTAGGGTTTTGAGTAAGAGAGGGGATAATGATGGAATGCTCTAGAGTGCCGCTCGGCCCCCGTTTTAAGTTTCAGAGCGGTCGAACCGCTGGGGCGGTCGAGGGACCGCTGGGGCGCTAAGTGCGAAACGCAGCGTTTTGGTTGCTGCGACCGCTGGGGCGGTTAAGGGACCGCCTAGGCGGTCTGCTTGCGCTGACCGATTGCTGTTACGCCATTTTGTCCTCCCTCACCACTATACTTGCTCTCTTGTACTCACAAATATGCTTTTTAGTTCACGGTGAAGCTTGTACGCAAAATCAAAATAAAAATGAGAACAGAAAAAATAAAAATAAAACAACGAAACAAACGAAACAAAGAAATATCAGTGGGTTGTCTCCCACCAAGCACTTTGATTTAACGTCCCTAAGTTGGACGTGTGGCCACCTAATTGGGCGGCTTCACTCCCTCAAAAAGGAGGACTTCAGTCTGATTTATTTCCCTGTTGGGGCTTTGATGGAACACCTTCAGTCGGTGTCCATTGACCTTGGAGGTGAAGTTGGTCTTTTTGCATTGTATCTCAATCATCCCAAAAGGGTAGACCTTCTTCACCACATAGGGTCCTTCCCACCTTGATTTCAGATTTCCGGCCATGAGTTGGAGTCTGGAGTTGTAAAGGAGCACTTCCTGACCCTCATGAAATTATTTTCTCAGAATGAGTTGGTCATGGAAGGCCTTAGTTTTCTCTTTATAGATCTCTGAGCTCTTATAGGCATCCCTCCTGAGTTCATCAAGTTCCTACAGCTGTAATTTCCTCTCTTTACCGGCATTCCCTAGGTCCATGTTACATTGCTTAACTGCCCAGTATACACGGTGCTCAATTTCCACCGGCAAATGACATGATTTCCCAAATACCAACCGAAAGGGGCTCATCCCAATCGGGGTTTTATAAGCAGTGCGGTAAGCCCACAGAGCATCAGTCAACTTAGGACTCCAATCTTTTCTTGAGGGTCCAACCATTTTTTCTAAAATCTTTTTAATTTCTCGATTGGACACCTCAGCCTGCCCGTTAGTTTGAGGGTGATAAGGTGTTTCCACCTTATGAACAACCCCATACCTGCGGAGCAAGGCATCAAAGGTTTTGTTACAGAAATGAGTGTCTTGGTCACTGATGATGGCCTTAGGAATGCCAAATCTAGAGATTATGTTACTCTTTACAAAGTTACAAACCACAGCACAGTCATTAGTACGAGTGGGGATTGCCTCAACCCACTTAGACACATAATCAACAGCTAAAAGGATATAATTTAAACCAGCAGAAGTAGGGAAAGGTCCCATGAAGTCAATACCCAAAACATCAAAAATTTCACAAAATAGTAATGGTTGTTGGGGCATTTCATTCCTCCTAGAATTCTTTCCCATCTTTTGACACCTAGCACAGGACTTGCAGTATTCATAACAATCTTTGAAAATAGATGGCCAAAACAGACCACACTCAAGAATCTTACGACCAGTGCGCTGTGGTCCAAAATGGCCACCACAAGCCTGTGCATGGCAAAAGTCAAGTATGGAATGGTGCTCATGGTCAAGAACGCACCTGCGAATAATTTGATCAGCACAAAACCTCCACAAGTAGGGGTCATCCCACACATAATATTTTGCATCTGAAACAAGTTTGTCCCTCTGGGCCTTTGAAAAATATGTGGGGACGGTTTTGGCAACCAAATAATTCGCAATGTCTGCGAACCAAGGCATAGAAGTCTGCACACTCATGATTCGTTCATCTGGGAACTGATCATCCAGCGGAATTGGGTCATTTGGAATATGCTCAACTCTGCTCAGATGGTCAGCTACCAGATTGTGGCAACCACTCCTGTCTTTTATGTCCAAGTCAAATTCTTGCAAGAGCAACATCCACCTGAGAAGGCGGGGCTTTGCATCTGGTTTCTTTAACAAGTATTTTAGAGCTGCATGGTCTGTGTACACCAACACATGAGAACCAAGGAGATAAGATCTAAATTTTTCCAGAGCAAAAACAATTGCCAAAAGCTCCTTCTCAGTGGTGGTATAGTTAGCCTGAGCAGAATCTAAAGTACGGGAAGCATAAGAAATTACAAATGACTCCTTACCTTCGCGCTGAGTTAGCGCACTACCCACAGCATAGTTAGACGCATCACACATGATCTCAAAGGGGAGGTCCCACTTTGGAGGTTTCACGATCGGTGCGGAGACTAGTCT
Organism: Aeschynomene evenia; assembly: GCA_013621005.1. Classification (NCBI taxonomy): domain Eukaryota; kingdom Viridiplantae; phylum Streptophyta; class Magnoliopsida; order Fabales; family Fabaceae; genus Aeschynomene; species Aeschynomene evenia. Next base: position 147,725 of record RYYW01000132.1, on the reverse strand, counting down.
GGTTTTTAGTAGCTCAAATGCCTCTTGGCAGTCCTTGTTGAAGTCAAATTCAGCATCTTTCTGCAGCAGGTCGGTCAGCGGCTTTGCAATTTTGCTGAAATCCTTTATGAAACGCCTGTAAAAACCTGGATGGCCCAGAAAAGAGCGAATCTCCCGCACAGAGACGGGGTGAGGTAGAGAGGAAATTACTTCGACTTTTGCAGGATCAACTGCAATACCCTCTTTAGAGACAATGTGTCCCAGGACCACACCTTTATCAACCATAAAGTGACATTTTTCGAAATTTAACACTAGGTTGGTCCTGATGCACTGTTTTAAAACAAGGGAAAGGTGTTGCAAGCAAGAGTCGAAGGAATCTCCATACACAGTGAAATCATCCATGAACACTTCTAAAAATTCACCAATAAAGTCAGAGAAGATGCTCATCATACACCTTTGGAAGGTACCAGGAGCATTGCATAACCCAAATGGCATCCTACGATAGGCATAGGTACCAAAGGGACAAGTGAAAGTAGTTTTCTCCTGGTCCTCCGGTGCTATTTGTATTTGAAAATACCCAGAGAATCCATCAAGGAAGCAGTAGTGTGACTGACCCGCAAGTTTTTCAAGCATTTGATCAACGAACGGCAAGGGAAAGTGATCCTTGCGCGTTACCTCATTCAGTCTGCGGTAGTCAATACACACCCGCCACGAATTCTGGATTCTAGTGGGTATGGGTTCATCTCTCTCATTCTTGATGACAGTGATTCGAGACTTTTTAGGGACAACTTGCACGGGGCTCACCCATTCACTATCAGAGATAGGATAAATGATCCCGGCCTGAAGGAGTTTTGAAATCTCTTTCTTCACCACATCAAGAATGAGAGGATTAGTTCTCCTCTGGGGTTGCCTTATGGCTTTAGCACCTTCCTCTAGGAAAATTCTATGAGTGCAAATAGAAGAGCTAATGCCAACCAAATCCGATAACTCCCAACCAATGGCCTTTTTATTTGTTTTCAAAACTTCCAAAAGCTTAGTTTCATTTTCAACAGAGAGACCATTGGCTATGATTACCGGAAAGGTGTTTCCATCCCCCAAGTAAGCATATTTCAAGTGAGGGAGGAGAATTTTCAATGCAGAGTTCGCCGCGACCGCCGGGGCGGACGTCACTTCCGCTGGGGCGGTTGGTACCGATGGAGCGGAGGTCGCCACTGCTGGAGCGGTCAAGACCGCTGAGGCGGTCGAAACCACTGCCAGAGCGGTTTTTTCGGCGTCAGAAACAGAAAAAGACGCAAATGATGCTGTTTCCATGGGTTTTTCACAAATTTGCTCAATTGGAGGGGTATTTTCACTGTCAGAAACAAAGGATTGATCCCCAAAGAGTTCAAAATCGTCCCCCTCGCACAACTGGCATAACAAATCAAGTTTTTCATACCCATTACTCACAACATCACTGCTTTCATTTTTAAAATTTTTATAGCCAAGCTCAAGAAGCCAATGACCCACCTCATCATCAACCAATTCATCAATAATGTCAAGAGAAAAAATAGCATGAGTGTCAGATGGGTGTTTCATTGCACTTCTCAAGCAGAACCTTGCCTTAATATCCCCACACTCTATATCGAAAGTTCCGGCGAACACATCAACCTTGGCTTTTGCAGTTTTTAAGAAAGGACGGCCAAGGATGAGTGTTTGCTGGTCTAGAGGAATAGAGGCATCGGTATCTAGCACATAGAAATCTACGGGGAATATTAAATCGTTTACCTTAACCAGGACATCTTCCAGCAGTCCCTCTGGTTTTTGCACACTCCTGTTGGCAAACTGAAGGAGGAGTCCTGTAGGCTTGAGTTCCCCGAAGTTCAGAGCTTGGTAAATTGCCTTTGGCATGACATTAATGGCAGCTCCCAGGTCAGCCAAGGCATCCTTGATAATCAGCTCCCCAATAAGACACGGGATAGAGAAAGAACCCGGGTCTTGGAATTTTTGAGGAAGAGCCGGGGTTAGAGCAGCAGCATTTACTTGAACCTTTTCCCCCTTTGTCCTTCTCTTTTGAGTGCACAATTCTTTAAGAAACTTGGCATATTTGGGCACTTGCTTTATAGCTTCTAGGAGAGGAATATTTACCTCAACCTTTTTGAATGTCTCCAAGACCTCTTCGTCTACCCCTGTCTTTTTCTTTCCCCTTGTAGCAGCTTAGGGGAAAGGTAATTTTGGTAGTGGTGCAGTTGGCTCAGCTCCTTTTTCTTCCACAGTCACCTTCTCTTTACCCTTTTGTGAGGTTTTCACCTGTATTTCCTCCTCTGTTTGCTCCTCCTCATGTACCTGTGTTTCTTCCTTATGTGTTATGACTTTGGTTTTCACACTCGGTTTCGGGGTCTCAACTGTAGGAAGCACTGTCCCTGACCTCAGAGCTATGGCACTTACATTTCCTTTGGGATTTGGAATTGTTTGGGAGGGGATGTGAGTACCATTATTTAAAGAGGCATTGCGATCCTTCATCAGCTGAGCAACGTCTTTCCTCATCTTCTCATTCTTAACTTTCTCTTCCATCATCAACTTTAAAAGTTGCTGTAAATCTGTCTCAGCAGAAGATGGGGTCGGTTGAGGTGGGGTGTATTGAGGTGGTTTGGGAGGTGGAGGTGTATGGTTTTGTGCCCTCTGATGTGGGGGTTGATATTTCTGTTGGCTGGAAAAGGGAGGTGTATTTTGGGGTTGGAATGGTGGTGGTGGCTGCTGTGTTTGGTTTTGATGTAGTGGCTGGCTTTGGTTACTCCACCTAAAATTTGGATGGTTTTTCCAGGAAGGGTTGTAGGTGTTACCAAATTGAGAGTACCCTTGATTAGGGAAGTTTGTGGCTGCCACTGTTGCATATTCCTCGTTCAGTTGAGGGCACACATCTGTAGGGTGATCACTAGCACAAATCCCGCATACCTAGACTACTGGTGGAGGTGTTGGAGTGGAAGTAGATGCTACCACCTTCTGTTGAATTATCAGAGCAAGTTCTTTAATTGCAGTTGTCATCTCTGCCAGTTGCTTCTCCATTGATTTCTGATCATAAGAGCCAACTTCATGTACCCCTCGTTCATTGGGAGCATCACGGGTTCCGAACTGCTGATTGTTGGAAGCTATGGTTTCTATCAGCTCCATAGCCTCTACCAGAGTCTTGTTCATCAATGCTCCCCCACTTGAGCAATCAATAGTACGCCTATCTGCAACGCACAACCCCTCATAGAAGAATTGGATGAGGTTGGCATCACATATCTGATGAGAAGGGCAGCTTGAGACCAGTCTATTGAAACGCTCCCAATATTCATAGAGCGTTTCCCCTTGTAGCTGTTGTATGCTGCAGATGGCCTTCCTGATTGCTCCCGCTCTTGAAGCAGGGAAGTACTTTTCCATAAACTTCCTTTTGAGATCATTCCATGAGTTCACCGCCCCATTGGGTAGATTCATGAGCCATGTTTTAGCTGCACCCTCCAAAGAGAATGTGAAGGCACGGAGTTTAACAACATCAACACCAGCCCCGGGTGGCCCTAGTGTATCACACACATAATGAAATTCTTTTAGATGTTGGTGGGGATCCTCACCGGAAAGCCCATGGAATTTTGGGAGCCGATGGAAGAGTGCCCCTTTTATTTCAAAATCCCCGTCCACCTCTGGGTATATGATGCCCAAGGATGGTTGATTCAGATCAAGAGCAATGAGCTACCTCAAAGTAAGATTTCTCCTCACAGCCATAGGTGTGTCAGTAAGAGGATCAGTTGGTGTGTCGGTGGGTGTTACAAAAACACTCTCAGGAAACACACGGGTATAACCACTAACCTCCGCACTACGGGAACGAGTATGAAAAGGATTACCTACGTCCTCACCGTCCCGCCTCGCTCGTCTCAAACCCCGTAAGGTTCTTTCGATTTCAGGGTCGAAAGGGAATAGAGAGCTATCGGGTTGCGAACGAGTCATCCATAGGAATTATAAGAGAGAGGGAAGAAGAAGAAAAGTAAAACTTTGAAACGCGTCGACCGCTGGGGCGGTTTAGGGTCCGCCTGGGCGGTCGGTGCGTAAGGAAAAAGTTTTAAAAATTTATATATATATATATATATATATATTTTTTTTTTATTTAGAGAAAGAAGAAAACAATACTAGGGTTAAATCAAAAATTGCCTAGATTCCCCGGCAACGGCGCCAAAATTGACAGAGCACCGGAGTGTCGTTATTTCCCCGGTACTCTGGAGCAATTTAGAAAAGGGGTTTTGAAAAAGGGTTTGTTGCTGAATTAATCTCAATACAAGCTTGGTAGCAAGTAGTAAGACTGACGCAGGTCGTCTCTCAAGGAATCTGTGTGGCAATTATTGACTCAAACTTAGTGTTGTCGCTAAAAATAGTTTCAGCTAAGTGGACAGCCGAACACAACAACGTAATGATCCCTTCGACTAAAGGCGATTACGTTGAGAACGGGAATCTTGTCCTCAACTGTAAGTTCCCTAAATGTCTTAGGAAAGGAAGCAAGACTTTAGGCGAGAGCAAATTAACTAAAGAGAAATGTGGGCGAAATTAGAATGAATTTGAATTGAATTGAATTGACTCTCAACAAACTTGCGAAATACACCAATAACAAGTGATGAATTCTACCTACATCTACTCCTAGAAATGAAAAACGGTAAGATAAAGACTGAAATTGAATAAAAAAGCTTGCTTAGCGATATTCGGGTACCTTATTCCTAGCTAACCGCTCCTTTATATAGTCCCTATCCTTTGACCTCTTCTTGCATCTTTTCCGGCTCCATTCTCGCCACTCAGCTTCGTGCCACTTTGCTCCTCCTTTTTCGCCTTCTTTTGCTCACTTGAATGCTCAATCCCATCGTTTTAGCCACTTCTCACAATTTTCGCAATTGCCGTTCAACATGCTCTTCAGCCGTATCTTCCACTAGCTGCGGCCGTAATTACTCAGCTATTGCTATCCGTTTCATTCGGCTAACCAATTCTTCGACTATCCTTACTCGGCTACATCCCTTTCGACTAACGTCTTTCGCCTATTAGCCATTTTCTTGGGATAACATAATGCCCCCTTTATATTAATCAGCCGTGTCTATTCGGCTGGTTTAATATAACCGCCATATCGCTTTTGCCGTTTCGTTTCTGCTGCGAAAAATGACCGTTAGTCACATCACCCATCTCTTCTCATAAATGGCATGTCAGCCCTGTCACATCATCCCACTTTACCAATTCTCTTCATCGTCTTTCCCTTTCTTGGTTTTCTTTCTTCCCGCCACTCTCTGCTTTCAACTCTTTCTTGCTCTCGTCTTCTCCGACCAACCTTGCGTTCCAGCCATGGCCATTTTCCGTTCTATTGATCTCGAACAGAAAATCTTCACCTTAGGACCCTGTTCCGATGAGTCTCCCCATAACTCAGAGGATATTTTCACCTTTCTTTTCCCTCATCACATTGACCTTCCCATCTATTCTACATCATCTACCATCGCCCTCTGTCCGGCCACCCTACGCTCCTGGTCGCGATACGCGAACGATTACCATGAATGGTTCAATCGTCACCAGTTTCACTACGGTGACCAATGGTCCACATGGAAAATCCACGACATGCTTAAACTCAGCCTCGTCAACAATCCCTGTTCTCCCTCTCTCATTTATGCTCTTGCCCAGTTCTGGAACCCCAGAGTAAATGGGTTTATCTTCCCCTTTGGCATGCTGACCCCTACTATCATGGATGTCGCTGCCATTATGGGATTACCTTGCCATGGCGCTGAAATCCCCCCAATCTACAGCTCATCAGCCGTTTCTCTGGGAATCACTTTCCAGAAGGCTCAAGCCTCTTACTCCTCCTTCATCACAGCTAATATCCAACCTCAACACCGCCAGCCTCGATTGACTGAACACAAGGCTTTCTTGCTGTATTGGGTTTGTAAGTATTTTGTCTGTACCAATTCCTCAGCTGTAGTTTTAGATTACTCTTTTCTTGTTGATGCCATCATGTCGGATCAATGCGTAGATTTAGCTTCTTACTTTCTTTCCTGCTTGTACAAGTCCCTCAATGACATTGTTGACTGCCTGAACTAAAACACCTCATTCAATAACGTACAAGGTCCTTTGTGGTTCTTGAATCTTTGGACATCTTTGTACCTCCCAGAACTCCTGCCACCCAATCTCACTGAACACCCTGCTTTCTCAATTTATGGCCGGAAATTCCAGGTTTTACCCAATTTCTCCTCTCCCCCATTTGATTATGTCAATGCTATTTTTGGCATCAGCCGTTCCGACCCTTTCTCCTTTTTCCCTTATCGTCGCCGTGAAAGCGGCCCCGATTGGGTAAGGATTGATCCATCTTCGGTTGATGCTTCTCAGATTGCCCTCCTTGAATCTTTTCCTCCATCAGTCTTGGTTGCTAGAGATCTCCCTTCTGGGATCAGACCCACATCTCGCAACAACAAATCATTTGTCGAACCCTACCATCCCCATTGGTTCGCCAGACAGTTTGGCCTTCTTCAGAGCGTTCCCATTTTGATAGAATCTTTAGTGATTCTTGGGAAGAGGCCGATGCTGTCGGCAGATGATTTGAGCCAGCTTGCTGATTCTTTTGAAGACATTCGATCTTCATTTCGGCTGTCCCTGTTCACTCCATCACCCTCTTCGGATGCTGACTATGACAACTGGTGGTCCAACCTCCAACACATCGTCTTCTCTTCAGAACCGGACTTTTACATGTCCAAATTCTTGGTAGAAAATGATCCACCAGCCACCAAACGGAAAGCTATCGATCAAAGCCAGCCGAAATAGAAGAAAGCCAAGGGTAAAGTTATTTCTTATGCTTTCTTATTTCCTCCCTTTTTCTTATTGCTGCACTTTAATTTCACCTCGTTTTCCAACAGGTCCAGCTAAAACAACTGATCAAGCGCCTAGCCGTTCTGCGGCCAAGCAAGTGCAAGTGAAAGCTGACCCAGCTCAAGAAGAAGAAGAAGAAGAAGACAATGATGAAACCACCAATCCTGTACCTGCCTTGCAACCTCGCCGCCGTTCCAGTCAAAGAATTCGGTCCTTAGTGAAGGTAACTTCCCCCTTTTCTTTACTTTTTACTATAACGTCCATTTTCTTGTTGTGCTGAATTATTTTCTTTAGCAGCCCTCTCAAACACAACCAGGCCCTTCCAGCACAGTCATCCTTGATGAAGAAGTCACACCTTCACCTTCTCCAGAACCATCCCCTGTCAAGACAAAATCAATGGTCTCCACGGCAACCACTAGTCCAGAACCCTCTCAGACAGAAGCTTTGGATATATCCCCATTAGGAATGGTAGCCGTCGAGGATGAGAAGATGGACAAGTATTTCTCAGCCCCTTTTACTCAAGAAACCCCAGGATACTCGCCTTCCACACGGCTAATGACAAGAGTGGATGCTATCCTGGCAGCTGTTGACCTTCCAGACCTCTCGGCTCTTGATGAGCTTCAAAATAGCTTGGATGCTTTGGCCATCTCTGAGGAAATTACGGCTGAGTATAAAGAATGGTGTGCTCAACTTTCCCTCGACTTGGTCCCTTTGCGCTATCAAGCTGCTACCAGTACAAAGTTGATTTCCTCCAGCCGGCAGCGCTTAGACCGATTGAAAACCTTGGAGGAGACCAAATCTGAACTGATTCAGGCCTACCTCGCCCGACGTAATGCCAAGGACCAAGCCATTCAAGCCAGGGATAAAGCCGTAGCTCGTCAAAAGAAACTTCATCTCAAGATAGCCGAGATGCAACGCGAGTTGGAGCAACGAGGTCCCCAAATTTCCAAACATGAACAAGAGAAGGTGGCCCAATTGAAAGCGCAAAGAGAATTGTACACTCGGGCAATTGAGTTGGACCCTGAAATCAATCAGCTGCTACGCGAAAAAGTTCGGCTAAACACTGAACATGAAACGGGTCAGAAAGTTCTTGCTGAAGCCAAGTCTAAATGGGCAGGGCTTAACAAGACTCTCCCTACTACTCAGCCAGAACCTGTTCCCGAGCAGCCTCCTTCTCCATCCAACCCAAAAGGTACTCCCTTATTCTCTTTTCCTTTTCCTATTTCGGTTTCAGTATTTTAATTACTAATACCATGTCCTCTCAGCTTTAGATTTTTCGGATGATGTCATGGATAGCTACATCAACTAGGAGGCAGAAACTCACTCGTTGGCCCCACCTACTGACTCAACTGCTCCTTCCTCCTCCGCAGCTCCGGCAGACAAAAGCCCTTCCGCTGAGGTATGCCATGTTGACACAACTCAGGAAACATGATTTTCCTTTGAACAATGATACAATTTAATTTTCTTCTGCACAATGGTACATTTTACTTATGCTACTAACGGCTGGCATGTAGCTGAATGCACTTTTCCACCCTTAGCTTTGATTACTGTGACTGGTTGGTACTTTTCCGTTCTTTGCCCATGACTCCCAAATACTGGGCCTGAACTTTTTTAGATACTGGGCATTAACACATTTTGAAAATTCTATTCCATGCAAATCTTTTATATAATATGCTCCTTTTCCTAACACTCGGCTTACAATAAAGGGTCCTTCCCACTTCGGGGACCATTTTCCTTTACTGTTATCTTTGAATCCAATTGGTAAAATGGCTTTCCAAACATAATCCCCTGAAACAAACTGTTTTAACCTTACCCTTTTATTGTATGCTCTAGCTACTTTCTCTTTATTTGCTTGAATGTTTTCTAAGGCTTGGAGCCGATCACTGTCCAGCCGATCCAATTCCATGAACATAGCTTGATTATAATCATCGGTTGACAGCTGATTCTGCTTGGCCACTCTTAATGATTTCACATTAATTTCTAAAGGTAAAACTGCATCTTGACCGTAAGTCAGTCGAAACGGAGTATTACCCGTAGCGGTAGCCTTAGAATTTCTGTATGCCCACAATGCTTCAAATAATTTTTCATTCCATTTTCTTGGTTGATCCTCAATCATCCTTTTAATAACATCAATTAATACTCTATTCGTAGCCTCCGCTTGCCCATTCGCCTGAGCATAATATGGTGATGAGTAGATCATTCTGATCCCATATTGCTCAGCAAACGCTTTTACTTCCGAGCCTGTAAACATGGTTCCTTGGTCAGCCGTGATGGTCTCCGGTATCCCGAATCGATGTATAATTTGATTCTGAATAAAACGTATCACATCGGTTTGGGTAACCTTAGTCATCGGCTGCACCTCAGCCCATTTGGTAAAATAATCAATAGCCACGATAATAAAAGAATGATTCTTAAATGAAGGGGGATAGATCTTCCCTATCAAATCCATAGCCCAACCACGAAACGGCCAAGGTTTTACAATAGGATGCAATTCCTCAGCCGGTAACCTCTGAATTGGCCCATGCTTTTGACAATCCTCACACCCCTTAGCATACTCAAAACAATCGGCTGTAATAGTTGGCCAATAATACCCGTATCGATGAATTAGCCACCTCATTTTCAGCCCCGATTTATGAGCCCCACAAACTCCTTCATGCACTTCACACATCACTTTCAGGGCTTCCTCATTGTTCACACACCTTAGAAGCAGCACCTCTTGACTCCTTTTGAACAATTCGTTGTCCACAATGACAAAATTGAGTGCTCTCTGTTTAAACTTGTGACTAACACTGTTGTTGGGACTCAGCAGATATTCCACTAACTCCTTTCGCCAATCTTGCTTCCCTTGTTTATCTATATTTCCAATTAGCACTCCCCCACTGATAACCTTATATCCGGAGGCATGTTGGGCTAACATATTAGCTGTATCATTGTCTTCTCTTGGAATATACTCAATTGTCACTTCTGACATCTGGCACATTAACTCCAGAGCTTCTCGCCGTAATTCGGCTAACTCCGGACTGTGGCGCTTGTATTCCCCTAACAACTGCTTAATGACCAATTGTGAATCCCCTTTTATACTCACAGCTAACACTCCCATAGATATCACCATTCTAAGTCCTGTAATTAATGCTTGATACTCCGCCTGGTTATTCGAACAATTAATGTCTAGCCGGCAGGTAAAAGCTTCTTATGCTCCATCAGGACTTGTCACCGTTATACCTGTGCCAGCTCCCTCTTTATGTTTAGACCCATCAAAGGTCATCAACCAAGGAGTTAGCCCGACATAGGCCTGGTATTCTTCAGCCGGATCATTTACGTCCACATTTGGATGATCGGCTAAGAAATCAGCTGTTACTTGCCCTTTGACAGCTCGTAATGGGACATACTTTAGATCGAACACATTCAACTTGATTGCCCACTTCATCAAACGACCTTGAAGCACGGGTCTATTCAATAGGTATCTCACAATGTAAACCTTGCACATGACCCATACTTCCCTTGGAAGCAAGTAATATTCCAGTTTTGTACAGGCGTGGAATAAAGCCAAACATATCTTCTCAAGAGGTGAATACCTTGTTTCGGCTTCATTCAGAATTCGGCTTAAATAATATATGGCTCTTTCGCCTCCATCCTCACCATCTTGGGCCAACAAGCTGCCGATACTGTCTTCGGCTGCCGAAATATAAAGCTTTAAGGGCTTTTTCATTGTTGGTGGGATCAAAACTGGAGGATTTGCCAAACATAGTTTAATCCGATCGGAGGCATTTTGCTGTTCTTCTCCCCATATAAACTCATTCGTTCCTTTACATTTTAATAAAGGGGAGAACACCTTCATTTTTCCAGCCGAATTCGAAATAAACCTACGTAGAAAATTGATTTTTCCAATTAGACTTTGTAGTTCTTTTTTATTCCTCGGAGGACTGGCCTCCAAAACGGCTTTGGCCTTATTGCTATCAACCTCTATTCCCTGCTGATGTACCAGGAAACCTAGAAAGTTGCCAGCCGATACCGCGAATGCACACTTAGCCGGATTCATCTTAAGTGAATATTGTTTCATTCTTTTAAACGCTTGTTCTAAATCAGCTAAATGTGCTTCAAAATCGGCCGATTTGACCACTACATCATCAATGTATACTTCCATACAAGTGCCTATTAGATCATGGAAAATAGCATTCATCGCCCTTTGGTAGGTCGCACCATCATTTTTTAAGCCGAAAGGCATAACCACCCACTCAAAAATGCCAATGGCCCCAGGGCAACGGAAAGCTGTTTTATGTAAATCTTCTTTAGCTAAGAAAATTTGATTATATCCAGAATGGCCATCCATGAAGGTTAGGAATTTATTATTAGCTGCGGCATCGACTAACATGTCGGCCACCGGCATTACATACTCGTCCTTAGGTGTTGCCAAATTTAAATTCCTAAAATCTATACAAATACGTAACTAACCATTCTTCTTAATCACAGGCACTATATTCGACAACCAATCAACATACTTAGCAGTCCTAATGAAACCTGCTTTCAACAGCCGCTCAATCTCCGTCTTGATCTTAGAGAAGATTTCAGGATTGACTCTTCTCGGTGGTTGCTTGTATGGCTTGAAACCTTCTTTGATTGGTAGTCGATGCTGCACTAAATCCCTTGACAGACCCGGCATCTCATGATAATCCCAAGCAAAACACTCCTTGTATTGGTTCAACAGCCGTATTAATGCTCGGCTCGCCTGTTCGTCCAGCAGCCCACTAATTTTGGTAACCCTCGGCTTTTCCTGCGTTCCGAGATTTACCTCCACTAATGGATCTTGAGCCTGGAATCCTAATCGCTTTTGTTGAATAGATATCGGCTCCCCCTGCTCCTCGACACCTGCAATATCATCATGCAACTTATTATCTTTTGTTTCTTCTATATCGGCCATCATCTCCCATTCAGCCGTTTCCTGAACAACAGTCTCGGCTAAAGAAGATTGCAGCCGTTGATATACAGATTTTTCATCAATCATCAATAGTATGGAAAACAGTATCTGCTAGCCGTGGTTCGGCATGCAAAATTACCTCAAAACCATTATTGGTGAAATTCACAGCTTTGATTTCCTCTTCCTTCCCTTGGATCAGGGCGGCAATCGGCATGAATCCAGGATCGTAATAAACTACATCTGCCATCCTCATGTCAGCCGAGAAAGGCCGTTGGTCAGCCTCTACCACCTCAGTTTTATCGCCATTCCACATGATCAACTTTTGATGCCAAGTAGATGGCACACACTCATTAGCATGAATCCAATCTCGTCCTAACAGTAAAGAGTAATTAGTACGAGCTTCTACCACAAAGAAAATTGTATTAGTGGTCTTTGACCCTACTGTTAGAGCCGTTATGTATGAGCCCAAAGTTGTAGTATTTCCCCCTGTGAAGTTGGCAAAAGTCATATTTGTTTCCTTCAAATCCTCTTTAGTCTTTCCCAACTTCTTCAACATTACCCAGGGCATGATATTCATGATAGCTCCGCCGTCTACCAACACTCTGGTCATTGGACGACCTTCCATGTGCACCTTAATATATAACGGCTTCAGATGATACTGGATATTTCCCCGCTCGAATTGCATGATCGCCTCCGAACTTCGAGATGGTATCTCTGCCGTAGTTTCGGCAAACGATGCCCATTCTGTTTCTTCCACATATACATCTCCCTCCAAACCAGCCTGCTGTCCTCGACTTCTTTTAAACTCAACTGGTAACAATCCAATCATCGCCATCATGTTATCAGGGCTATCTACCAATTCCAGCAGATCATCGTCCTCCAGCAAACTGCTGAGCAACCCCGAATCGGCAAACTCATCGTTGAAATTTAAATTTACCAAGTTTACCGCTTCCACTTCGGCTCGTGCAACTACAGGTGAAGGTTCCGTAATTGTAGCCGAATCTTCCGTTTCGGCCGTGACTTGAACAGTCGTTTCTTGAACAATTCTTTCTGACTCAGTCGCTATTTGTGCAACTGCAACACTCCCTTCTTCTGCCTTCAACTCCTGCTGATTCATTTCTTGTATTGCATCTAAATGATCAACCAGTTGTTCGGCTATGTCGCGCCCCTTTCTAGGACTCGTCACTTCTTCTCTCTCTACCACCTTTGCTTGTTGCAACATGTCGACCATTCCTTTTAATTTTTGATAGGCCCTTTTTCGTTGGAGCCTTCGTTTTTGTGACCTGGAGAGGACAAGCATCTCCTTGGGAATGGTTTTCTTTCTTGTATTTACTTGCCAAAATTCCTTCGGTTGCCCCCTAGGCTTGATCATACGCCCCATTCGACTGGGATCTGGATTAGTAATCCGGAGGCTTTGGCCATTTTCATGACAGCTTACCTCTACCACTTGCTTCCCTTTTTCTGGGAGAGCACTATCCTCCACAACCGGTACATTTCGAATAGCATAACCCCTCCTAAAAGGCTTTCCTCCTTGGGGTCGATATAACCGATCAAAGACGCTCAGCCGTGGTTCGGTCGGGGTCTCATGTGAAGTTTCCTTCTTCAACACCTCTTCGGTGTGCTTTCTTACCCAAGTATTCTGAGTCAGCCGTGGTTTCGGCCGCTGATTCCCATATCCTGATCCATAAGCATTTTGTGTCAACCGAGGTTTTGGCTGCTGATTCCCGTAACCTGGTCCATACCACAAATGCTCTCCAGGGCCTGGCCCCCACCTAGGTGGTTTCCATTCCAAATAACCGCGAGAATACACCCTCCTTAGATGTGGGTTTTCACGTTTCCTGGCTATCACTTCCTTCGAGTCAACCTTATTGGCCTCTGCTTTTGGCCTCCAAACCCTTCCACGAAGGTTCTTGTTCATCATCTTTTCCTCCGAAACCGACACCATGTTTATGCTAGCCGGAGGGAAAGGATTGGACTCCACATTAACGACCGATTGAACACGATCAGCAAGCTTGAACCTACCCTCTTTCAACCCCTTCTGAATGGCATTTCGAAATACCAAACAGTTTGTGGTAGGATGGGTCCAAGAATTGTGCCACTTACAATATTTCACCCCTTTTATCTTCTCGGCTGGTGGAATTTCATGACCTTCAGGTAACTTCAGCTGTTTATCCTTCAAGAGGAAGTCGAAAATTTGTTCTGCCTTCGTGATATCAAACAAATACGACTCCCTACTTCCTGGTTTAACTCTCTCCTTCCCTTTCGCAGCTGTGAGGGCAGGACATGAGTATACCTCATTCTTTTTCAAAAGCTCAGCTACCATCACTTCTCCACCTGGAGATTCCTCTTCATAAACTAACTCTTCATCATCTGATTCCCCTTCAACCACATTGATGTTCTGAGGAGGCTTGTTGATCGCGAAGCGACCCACTCTTTTCAGCTCTTTCTCTTGGATCAACCGTTCGTACCTGACGGCTTTCTCGGCTAATTGTCCAAAGTCAGAATAGTCCCCAACTAACAACCTCTCTCTCAGCTGAGGGTTCATGTTATTCACAGCAATAGCTGTACACTCTCCATCCTATATTTGAGCACTGTATATCCCTCGAATCTTTCTAAACCTTTCAAGAAAATCTCCAACTGGCTCTTGCCCTTTCTGCTTGATAGCAATCAAATCCAGCAAAGAAGCTTCAGGCCTCGTCTTGTAGAAACGATCATGAAAAGCCCTTTCCATATCAGCCCAGCTATTGATAGAATTTGGCCGCAACGATGAGTACCAAGAAAACGCTATCCCAGTCAGAGAGGACGGGAACAGCTGAAATCTCAGATACTCATTATGCCCGGCCTTAGCACATTGTACTGTAAAGCGGCTAATATGTTCCATGGTAGATTTTCCATCTTCACCTGAAAAGGTAGTGAAATTAGGAGCCCGAAAACCCCTGGGGAATGGGATCCTGTCCACCCATTCTGGGTACGGCTTCCGATACACAGGCCTCTCCAATGGTCGCAATTGCAACCCAAAATGCTGCCGAAGTACATCAGCAATCATATTTGGATCACACAATTGAGGCTGCACTGGATTCCTCGGCTGCAACCCTTCCTCTTGTTGATAGACGGGCGCCTAAGGATTACCCACAAAGCCTTGCATTCCTCCATGCGGCTCTGTCCACATATTCGGTTGCGGCTGCCAGTTTTGTGTGCACGGCGTAGGAGGCCTGAAGCCAACAGGGCAAAAAGGGCGAGGCGTGCCCCCTTGCTGTTGGTATGCTTCCCCACCGTATGGCATACCGATATTGCCGATAGTTCCTTCCGGCCTCCTGTGCATATACACGGAGCCATGGTTCAAAGGGGCGGCTGGACTAGCTGAGATTCCGCCTGCTCCCCCAAATGCTCCCCCGTATGGTGGTACACCGAAAGTGTTACATCCTTGCAGCGGCGCAACCACTGGTTGAGCCATGAATTCCACATTACTTCTTGGTATCGCAACATTATCAACCCCATTAGTGATTCCTGCAACCAACCCTCCTATTCCTTCGGTAACGAAAGGAGGCGTTTGCGGCATCACCGGAGGTGCACTGGAAGCAGTAGCTTGGGGGTGATAACCCTCCGTTTGCAAAACATTACGAACCATGGGTCGTACAATCTCACCCATTTGTTGTGACACCTGATACATGAGGTCATGCATCCCTTCCTCGATTTGTTGCCTGATAAAGGCCACAGAAATCATTGAAGCGTTCCTTGATGACGAACCAACACCCGCCGCTGTGGTCTGGATTATAGGCCTTTCACTACCTATTCCAGCAGTCACGGCAGTAGTGGTCGCATCTGATTTGCCCTTAGGCTTAGGTGTACCAGCATTCGTCGATGAGCTCATTTCAGAAAACCGCCCAGACCTTAACTGCATCCGTCAGAGATAGTCGAGGCCTATCTTGTTCGTAATACTCCCGTTAGTCCCACCGGGCGTGCCCATTATGTTGTCGCTAAAAATAGTTTCAGCAAAGTGGACAGCCGAACACAACAACGTAATGATCCCTTCGACTAAAGGCGATTACGTTGAGAACGGGAATCTTGTCCTCAACTGTAAGTTCCCTAAACGTCTTAGGAAAGGAAGCAAGACTTTAGGCGAGAGAAAATTAACTAAAGAGAAATGTGGGCGAAATTAGAATGAATTTGAATTGAATTGAATTGACTCTCAACAAACTTGCGAAATACACTAATAACAAGTGATGAATTCTACCTACATCTACTCCTAGAAATGAAAAACGGTAAGATAAAGACTGAAATTGAATAAAAAAGCTTGCTCTTAGCGATATTCGGGTGCCTTATTCCTAGCTAACCGCTCCTTTATATAGTCCCTATCCTTTGACCTCTTCTTGCATCTTTTCCGGCTCAATATCTCGCCACTCAGCTTCGTGCCACTTTGCTCCTCCTTTTTCGCCTTCTTTTGCTCACTTGAATGCTCAATCCCATCGTTTTAGCCACTTCCCACAATTTTCGCAACCGCCGTTCAACATGCTCTTCAGCCGTATCTTCCACTAGCTGCGGCCGTAATTACTCAGCTATTGCTATCCGTTTCATTCGGCTAACCAATGCTTCGACTATCCTTACTCGGCTACATCCCTTTCGACTAACGTTTTTCGCCTATTAGCCATTTTCTTGGGATAACACTTAGCAATGAGCAAAAAGGGGGGGTTTTGGTTTGGTTTGCAAGGAAATAAAATTGGGAAAAGTAAAGGTGATTAAAATAAAGAAATTAAGTGCAAGTGCAAAATAAGTAAATTGGCATGAATTAAAAGTGACTCGAATGTAAAGGGAACAAGATTAAAAACTCGAATTGAAACGAACTCAGAAAGTAAAGAGATTGCTGAATAAAAACTTTATATTAAAGAACGAGGGAGAGATTCAAGGTGAACTCTCCCTAAAAACAAGGTTTAATGTAAAAGCAACAACAGAAAATAAGGAAGAGTAAAGACAGTGAATTAAAACGGGAGTTTAGAACAGTATGTAAAAACTAGGAATAAAGAGTGCCCAAAATAAAGACGGTGAACGGAGAACTGAGAGCTCTGGAAGAGTAAATCCTAAAATTATCAGAGTACCAGCACCAGAGTGCATACAAGAGCTAGAGGACTGAAAACTAGATAGGTAGAACTAAGCACAAAGGGACTATTTATAAAAATCCCAACTGCTGCTGTCTTGGGCTGCTGCTGCGCTAGGCCTTCTCGCGCACGACCGCCTGGGCGGTGGGTCAAAATTCAGCGCGTCTAGGTGTGGAAGTTACGCGCGCATGACTGCCTGGGCGACGCGTTCTCTGCCTGGGCGGTTGGTGCGCTGCTGTGGGCAGTGAGTTAGCTTTTCTTGGTTTCCAGACGCAATTTCCAACATATCTTATGATTACCTGTTCCTGAGAAGCCACAATACTAACAAAAACATATCAAACGCACCAGTGGCAACAATTAGAGTAATTAATACGCAAAATGGTACTAATACTCGAAAAGGTAATGCAAATCAAATATTGCGTAAGAATCCAATTTAAGTATGACTGAGAGCATAAAATTACTCAAGTTATGAGGAGAAACAGGCATGAAAATACGGTTTATCAGCGACAACCCGATACCCTTCGGCCCAAAGAGACTATGGACTGAAGAACAGAAGATCCAAGTGCAACAAAACAAGAAGGCAAAGTACATACTTTTATGTGCTTTACCTAAAGCCGAATATGACAAGATTGTGTCATGTGAAACGGCAAAACAAATATGAGATCGTTTAGCGACCCTACATGAAGGCACAGATCAAGTTAAAGAAACGAAGATCTCTATGCTTGTACATAAGTACGAGTCATTCAAGATGAATCAAGACGAAGACATTGATACTCTTGCTACAAGATTCTTACATATTGTTAATCAATTGAAAGTTCTTGGCAAGACGTATTTAAATGCTGAAATGGTTAGAAAGATTCTTCGGAGTCTTACTACCAAGTGGAGACCTAAGGTCACCGCTATTCAAGAAGCCAAGGACCTAACTAAGTTAGGCTTGGATGAATTGATTGGGTCTCTTAAGACTCATGAAATCGAGCTTGAAGCTCAAGAAGAACCAACAACATCAAGATCAAGACCTTTAGCGCTCAAGACATCTACAACCAAGAAGACTTTGAAGACTAAGAAGAAAGCGCTAAAGGTTGAAGAAGATGAAGACGAAGAAACAGATGAAGAATCTGAAGACGAAGACCTTGACGAAGAAAACATAAGCATGCTCGTGCGTAAAATGTCAAGGGCTTGGAAGAACAGATCTAAGAAGAATAAAGAAGCCTTCTTTAAGAAGGATAAGAAGAACAAGACGAAGACCGATAATACAACGTTTTTCGGATGTGGCGAAAAAGGCCACTTCAAGACCGATTGTCCTAAAAATAGGCAGTCGAAGAAGAAGTTCTTCAAGAAGAAAAAGGCTCTTGCAGCCACATGGAGTGACAACTCCGATTCTGATGAATCTGAAAACGAAGACACAGAAGAAGAAGCGAACCTCTGCTTCATGGCAGGAGTTTCGTATGATACAGACTCAGAATCTGATAAAGAAGAATCTGAGGTATGTATTGAAAACTCAGCACCATCGTATGAGGAACTCTCGGACCTCTATGATGAACTGTTAGAGGATTCAAAGAATCTGACGACTCATTTTCTGATGAATAAAAAAGCTTTAAAAAACCTTGAATCAGAAAATAAGTCATTAAAATCTCAAAAGGAGGAACTAGAGAGAATGTCAAGAACTCAAGGACAGTAAAGATAAACTGTATGAGGGCTGGCAATCTTTAGAGACAGAAGCTTCTGTGCTTGTGGAGAAGGCTGAGGAAGCCATGTACCATGCCCAGAAGACTAATGCGCTTCTCCTAAAGGATCTTGAAAGAATGGTTAACGGATCTAAGATGCTCGATCTATTGTTAGGAGGTCAAAAACCTTACAAAGATCATACAGGTCTTGGATATGTTCCAGTCTTTCATGAGGATACTTTGATACCCCCAACAGACAAAGAGCCAATTCCTACTTGTCTTTTTTGTTTTAAACATGGACACGGCAGAGAGAAATGTCCACTTCTTAAAAAGGAAACTACCTCCAAAGCCAAGGGTGGCACGTGGAAGGGAAAATCTAAAAGGACATTGAAGTCTCAAAAGCCGAAACCAGATGCTGGGAAGGCTAACAAGAAAGGACCCAAGAAGGTATGGGTACCTAAAAATCCTTCATCTGTGAATGCAGGAACTTCAAGCGCAAATCAACCATCAAGAGCCACAACACCAGTGGCTGGATGAAAAGTGGTACCTAGATAGCGGGTGCTCAATGATGCCTTGGCACCTTTATTTAATTTTATAGTTTAAATTCTAAGAAATTGTGTTAGTTTTAATTAGTTTTAGTGTGTTTTTATAGTAAATTAAGTGTTTTTAAATAAATCGGATTTTCCTGGGTTATATTACGTTTTTGGTATTATTTTGGTGTTAATTTCAGGAATTGAGCAAGTAATTGATGAATGGATAGCAACTTCACATCGAGTCGCAAAAGAGTTCAATTTGGGGAGCCTTACGCCTCACTCACGCGCAGCGCCCCAAAGTCAGAAACGAAATGAAAGATGCTAATGTGAAGCCCTGCACCAGCGCCCAGCGCCAGCCTTGCGCCCTGCGCCCAGGAAGCCTGCGCCCCGCGCCAGGTGGCGCCCTGCGCCCCAGGAGACAGCACCCAGCGCCTGCCTGCTGCTTTGCGCCAGCATTGCGCCCAGGAAGCCTGCGCCTTGCGCCAACAGGGCGTCGTGCGCCTTTGCTCTCAACGCCCCGCGCCAGTGTGCGCCCTGTGCCCTGGAAGCCTCTTCTTGCTGGAAGCGCGCGGGTGAGGTCCGCGCTCTGCGTTCCCCTGAAGCACCGCGCCTCATCAACTGTTACCTAAAATTGTGCCGCATGATCCAGAATTAATTCAAATGCAAATCTTTTTCATATCTTTTTGAATTTATCTTTAAACTTAATTCCCGTTGTTTTAGGGATTGGAACAATTTGAATTCTAGGTCTATCTGATTATATATAGGACTAGAATAGAAGCTCAGAATTATCTTGGTTTTTACTTTAATTATTCCAGTACTCGATTTTTCAATAAAATCAGTTACTCGTTCTTCAAAATGTCTTCTTTCAATTTTTATGTTTTGTTTTCTTTTATTATGAGCAACTAATTTCCGTGTTAGGGTGAAGGGGATCGTATTACTATGAATTAATTTTATATTTGTGAACCTTTGAATTTTATTAATTCAATTTAAGCAATTACCTTATTTGTATTGTGTTGTTCTGAGGATTGGAAAATCACTTTTCAACTTATCTTGGATTCATGTGTTTATTTGGGAAAATAAATTTGTGAATTAGCTTAAGGGAAATTGCCAGAAAGATTAATATCTAGGAATAGAATTAAGATTTTTGTGAACTTTGAATCAGTAAAAATATTTTATCTTTTCTTTGAAATGATTTGATCAAGGGATTGACTAATTGTTCATAGAAAAAGTGTTAAATTACCAAGGAATTGGAATTGACAACTCAAGATTTGTTCATTGAATTGAGGTTTTAAAATTTAAAGGCAAGCAAATGTGTTATAAATTTCAGAAAATACGTGAACCCGATTCCCTAACCTTTCATCAATTGAATTTTAATTAAACTTTTACTGCATTTTTTTTTCATTCATTAGCTTTTGAATTTAGATTATATGTTCATTCATTACCTTTTATTGGATTCGTCTAATTAGAAATCTACTTTAAGAAATTTTTGCTCGGTTCTTTAATCCTCGTGGGAACGATACCCACTCACCGTGGTTTTTATTACTTGAACAATTCGGTGCACTTGCCGATACCCTATCAAGTTTTTGGTGCCGTTGCCGGGGATTAATTGAAACCGACAATTAGAGTAATTGAGTGATTTCTAAATTAGATATTTTTTTTCCTTTTATTTATTTACCTTTGCACTCCCTTCACTGTGACGTTGGGAGTGCCATATCTCACTTTCATTTAGTTTGGTGTTTGTTTTGCATGCAAAATAACACCAACGGCTTTATACTTCGATCCTGAAATTGAAAAGACTTTGAGGAAATTGAGAAAAGCTAAGAAAAGAGCGGAAATGGCAGAGGACGGAAATGGACCAAGGAGAACTCTGGGAGACTATGTAACACCTACCACTAATGGGTGTGGAAATAGTATTGTCCCACCACCAGTGCAAGCAAATAACTTTGAGCTCAAACCTTCACTTATCCAATTGGTGCAGCAGGAACAATTTAGTGGAGGAGCTCTTGATGATCCCAATGTTCACTTAGCTACTTTCCTCCAGTTATGTGATACGATCAAGAGCAATGGTGTGAGTTCAGATGCAATCAAGTTGAGGCTCTTCCCTTTCTCTCTTAGGGATAGAGCTAAACTATGGTTGCAATCACAGCCACTAGAAAGCATCAGTACGTGGGATGACTTAGTTAGCAAATTTCTAGCTAAGTATTTCCCTCCTCAGAAGCTAGCCAAGTTGAGGAATGACATAAATTCATTTGCTCAAAAGGAGGGAGAGTCACTCTATGAGGCATGGGAAAGATACAAGGAGATGCTCAGAAAATGTCCACACCATGCAATCCCTGATTGGCTACAAATTCAGACATTCTATGATGGGGTTTCTCAAAGTTCAAGAGCCATGATTAATGCAAGTGCTGGAGGATCTCTTCATAGAAAGACCCCTGAAGAAGCTTTAGAGTTGATTGAGACAATGGCTGAGAATAACTTCTTATGTCCAAGTGATCGAACTCCATTAAGGAAAGGTATGATGGAGTTGGACACATTGGATACTCTCTTGGCACAAAATAAGATGATGTCTCAACAACTAGCTACACTCACAAAGCAAATGGGACAAATGCAAGTTGCTGCAGTAGGACCTCCAAATTCATCTTGTGAACTGTGTGGTGGAGCTCATAAGAATGAAGAATGTGATCTTTTCAAAGAAACTTTACCGGAGCAAGTGAACTACATGGGGAACCCTCCAAGGCAACAAAATGATCCATATTCCAAAACTTATAATCCTGGGTGGAGGAATCATCCAAATTTTGGGTGGGGTAATCAAGGGCAGAAGCAATTCAATGTTCCAAATCAACAACCCCCATTCATTCCTCCACAAGGTGGTCCCCCTAAACCAACTTCGTTGGAGATTGCTATGGAGAAACTCACTCAATCCACTTATACCTTTGTGCAACAAACCTCAAGTTTCATGCAGGAGACAAGGGCTAATTTCAAAAATCAAGAGGCTTCTATAAGGAACTTGGAGGTACAAGTGGGTCAAATAGCTAAACAACTCTCTGAGAGGCCTGCGGGGATTTTTCCAAGCAACACAGAACCAAATCCTAAAGAGCATTGTAAGGCTATTCAATTAAGGAGTGGAAAAACAATTAAGGAGCAAAAAGAAGAAAAGAAAGAAAAAGTGGAGGTACGGGAAAAGCAAAAAGAAAAAGAACTTCCCATAATTGAAGAGAGAGAAAAAGAAGTACCCATGCAGGAAGAAAAGAAGGAAGAAGTTCAAGTTGCTCCATACAAACCAAGGCTCCCATATCCTCAAAGACTTCAAAAACAAAACCAGGAAAAACAATTCTCAAAGTTCTTGGACATATTCAGGAAGTTGCAAATAAATATCCCATTTGCTGAAGCTCTTGAGCAAATGCCTTTATATGCCAAGTTCATGAAGGATTTACTATCAAGGAAGAGAACTCTCAAGGAAGATGAAACAGTGATGCTCACGGAGGAATGTAGTGCTGTCATTCAAAAAAAGATTCCTCAAAAATTAAAAGATCCTGGGAAGTTTTATGTTCCTTGCACTATTGGAAGTTTGACCATTGGGAAGACCTTGTGTGATTTAGGAGCAAGTATATACCTCATGCCTTTGTCCATAATGAAGAAGTTAAATATTGAGGAAGTAAAGCCAACTTCTATTTCTCTGCAACTTGCTGATCGTTCAATCAAGTTCCCCTTTGGTGTTGTAGAGAATGCACTTGTCAAGGTTGATAAGTTTATTTTTCCTGCAGATTTTGTGGTGCTTGATATGGAGGAAGATGAAGACACTCCTATTATCCTTGGGAGACCATTCTTAGCCCCTGGAAGAGCTTTAATTGATGTGCAAAAAGGTGAGTTGACATTAAGGGTGCATGATGAAAAGGTAGTCTTTAATGTCTTCAACACTATGAAATTTCCAGTGGACCAAGAAAGTTGTATGAGGTTAGACACAATAGATCCCTTGGTAGAAGAAATGTTCGCATTAACGTGGGAAGATGAAGTTATAGAAACAGTAGCCTTGGTGGGAGAGAATGATGAGAAAAACCAAGAACAGCCCAATATGTCAACTTCTCCCCTAACCCCACAAGAAACAGAGGAGCTATTATTGAAGAAAAAGAGTGAGAAGCAAGAACTTACAAAATCCGAATTAAAACCATTGCCTCCGTCTCTTAAATATGCTTTCATAGGAAATAATGAATTTTATCCTGTGATAATCAATGCTTCACTAAATGAAAAAGAGGAAGGAGAATTATTGGAAGTATTGAAGAAGCATAAAGGGGCAATTGGATGGAAGCTTAGTGACCTCAAGGGGATTAGTCCAACCATGTGCATGCACAAAATCCTCATGGAAGAAGACTCAAAACCAGTGGTGCAACCTCAAAGAAGACTCAACCCCATCATGAAAGAAGTAGTGTTAAAAGAAGTTCTGAAGTTATGGGATGCTGGAATTATTTATCCTATTTCTGACAGCCCTTGGGTGAGTCCCGTACAAGTGGTACCAAAGAAAGGTGGCATCACTGTGGTGAAGAATGAAAACAATGAGTTAATTCCTACAAGGACAGTCACTGGGTGGAGAATGTGCATTGATTATAGAAGACTAAATGTGGCTACTAGGAAAGATCACTTTCCACTACCATTTATTGATCAAATGTTGGAGAGATTGGCGGGTCATCCATATTACTGCTTCCTGGATGGTTATTCAGGCTACAATCAAATTGCAGTAGATCCTGTAGACCAAGAGAAGACAGCTTTCACGTGCCCTTATGGAGTTTTTGCCTATCGAAGAATGTCTTTCGGGTTGTGCAATGCACCCACCACTTTCCAAAGGTGCATGCTTTCTATATTCTCTGATATGGTAGAAAAATTCATTGAGGTATTTATGGATGATTTTTCTGTTTTTGGTGATTCATTTGAGTCTTGTCTCAAACATCTATCTTTGGTTTTAATGAGGTGTCAAGAAACAAACCTCGTTTTAAATTGGGAAAAATGTCATTTTATGGTAACAAAGGGTATTGTTCTTGGACACCGAGTTTCTTCCAAAGGTATTGAAGTTGATAGAGCCAAGGTGGAGGTGATTGAAAGATTACCCCCTCCTATGAATGTCAAGGCAATGAGGAGTTTCTTGGGTCATGCTGGATTCTATAAAAGGTTCATAAAAGACTTTTCAAAAATTGCAAAACCTTTAAGTTGTCTTTTAAGGAAAGATTCACAATTTAACTTTGACAATGAATGCATGCATGCCTTTGAAACTCTCAAAACCAAGCTTGTCACTGCACCAATAATTTCCCCTCCTGATTGGTCCTTACCCTTTGAATTAATGTGTGATGCAAGTGATTTTGCAATAGGGGCTGTTTTAGGACAAAGAAAGGACAAGTTGTTGCATGTGATTTATTATGCAAGTCGTGTGTTAAATGATGCACAGAAAAATTATGCAACAACAGAGAAGGAATTATTGGCTGTAGTTTTTGCTTTTGATAAATTCAGATCTTATTTGGTTGGTTCAAAAGTAATAGTCTACACTGATCATTCTGCTCTTAAGTATTTGATGAGTAAACAGGATGCAAAGCCAAGACTGATCAGATGGGTGTTGTTGCTACAAGAGTTCAATATTGAGATAAGAGATAAGAAAGGCTCAGAAAATTTGGTGGCAGACAACTTGTCAAGGATTACACATGGAGAGGAACAAGTGATTAAGGTTCCAGTGAATGAAGAGTTTCCAGATGAACAACTCCTAGCTATACAAGTGTCACCATGGTTTGCTGACATGGCAAACTATAAAGCTGGGGGAAGGGTTCCAAGTGAAATGAATGGAAATCAAAAAAAGAAATTCATGCATGATGCTAGGTACTTTTTATGGGATGAACCTTATTTGTTTAAAAGGTGTAATGATGGAGTAATCAGAAGGTGCATCCCAGAGGAAGAAGTATATAGTGTTTTGTGGCATTGCCATGGTTCAGAATATGGTGGGCATTTTAGTGGAGAAAGAACTGCATCCAAGGTTTTGCAAAGTGGGTTGTATTGGCCAACCATTTTTAAGGATGCAAGAGCTTTTGTGGAGAGATGTGATAGGTGCCAAAGAACTGGGAATTTATCAAGAAAGCATGAAATGCCTCAACAATTTATTCTTGAGGTGGATTTATTTGATGTGTGGGGAATAGATTTCATGGGTCCCTTTCCATCCTCCTACTCAAATGTGTACATCCTGGTAGCAGTGGATTATGTGTCCAAATGGGTTGAAGCAATTGCCTCTCCCACTAATGATGCAAAGGTGGTAGTGAATTTTCTCAGAAAGATGATCTTTTCAAGGTTTGGAGTTCCTAGAACCTTGATTAGTGATGGTGGAAGTCACTTCTGCAATAAACAATTGGAGAGCCTTCTGCAAAAATATGGAGTCAAGCACAAGGTAGCCACCCCATACCATCCTCAAACAAGTGGACAAGCTGAAATTTCCAACAGGGAATTAAAGAGAATCCTGGAAAAAATGGTAAATGCTTCGAGAAAGGATTGGTCAAGGAAAATTGATGATGCTCTTTGGGCCTATAGAACTGCATTCAAAACACCAATTGGTATGTCTCCTTATCAACTTTTATATGGTAAATCTTGTCATCTGCCTGTTGAACTTGAACATAAGTCATTTTGGGCTATAAAATTTTTGAATTTTGATTTGAAATTGGCAAATGACAAGAGATTACTACAGCTCAATGAACTTGACGAATTCCGTAGTCAAGCTTATGATAATGCTAAGTTGTATAAGGAGAGAACCAAGAGGTGGCATGACAAAAAGATCACTCCAAGACACTTTGAACCTGGGCAGCAAGTTCTTTTATTTAATTCAAGACTAAGGTTGTTCCCAGGAAAATTGAAGACAAGATGGTCGGGACCGTTCACTGTCACTAAGGTTTCATCCTATGGACACGTAGAGATTATGGACCCCAAATCTGAAAGAAAGTTCACCGTGAATGGGCAAAGATTGAAACATTATCTTGGGGGAGAAATTGACCGACTCGTCTCGGTTCAAACACTCACGTGAAAAAGTGGCATACGTCAAGCTAGTGACGTTAAAGAAGCGCTTATTGGGAGGCAACCCAATTGAGTATCCTTTTTACTTAATATTTTTTTAGTATTGTTCATTTATTCCCTTTAAAAAAAAATTAATTTATTAATTTCCATTTCTGGCGCTTAGCGCACCAGTGGCGCCTCGCGCCTTATCGCCCTCACCTTCTCTCGCGCATCGCGCCCACCTGGCGCATTGCGCCTTGAAGACAGAAAGGAATCGGAGCAAGGAAAGCTCCTGGGCGCTGCGCGTGGGACAAGCGCATAGCGCCTTAGAAACAAAGTCGAGGCGGGACAAGCTGCGAACCGGGGCGCCTCGCGCCTGAGAGGCGCATCGCGCCATTACCCCTCTTCCCGCTCCACGCACCGCGCCCAATTCCCTCTCTCATTTTGGCGCTTGGCGCCTCGCGTAGAGAAATTGGCGCCACATTTTCGCGCCTTGCGCGTGCTACAGGAAACAACTTGTGGGCATTATTAAAGATGCCCTTCGGCCAATTTAATTCCTCCAGTCTTACACTCTTCCTCATTTCTTACATTTTTTCATCTCCATTCTTCTCCCCGTCGTCCACCACCTTCCCCTATTAGCCGCATCATCATCGTGAGAGGCCACACCTTTGTCATCATCTAGTTTTTTTTTTATCTCTAATTTATGTAAGTTGTTCACTAACTATGAAGCATATAATTTTTTTTATTGTTCAAGTCTTATCAAGAAAGAGTGTAAATACTGCTGAGTTAGTGAAAATTTAGTTAAATAGAGATAATATAGAAGTTAGAGAAATTTGTCAATGAATCTGTGGTTTGAGAGAAGAAATGATTAGTACTAATGCTTAGCTTAGAATTTTTGCAAAATTCTAAGTTTGGTGTTGGAAGAAATATCATCTGATTCATTGCATAAGTACTCTATTGTGAGAGATGGAAAATATGAACGAAGGCTATTATGTCTTATCTATTGAGCTAACAATGCTAATGGTGTTACTGTCATGTGGCTTCCTTTTTTGGTTTGATTTTGTTTTCAGGAAATGGCACCATCATCAAAGAAAAGAAAAGGGAAGGAAGTGGCTGCATCCCCCTCCTATTACTCTCATCGTTTCCGGACGAAAGAAAATGAAGACTACTACAATTCAGTGGTAGTGAACAAATCTATCATCCCGGAAATTGGCTTCGCGTTTAGAGAAGGGGAATGTCCAGAAATCCAAGAGGAAATTGCGCGAAGAGGGTGGGAGCTAGTTTGTTCACCCCCCAGAATTGCGGGAATGCAAAGGGTTCTAGAATTCTATGCAAACGCTTGGCAATCTGAAAGAACTAAAGAAAGGGAGTTCAGGAGCTTCCTCAGAGGAAAGGAGATTGACTTTAGCTCTGAAATGGTGGAGACGGTGCTGAATCTAGAAGTCAATCCATGTGCCTAGGCCAATAACTGCTGCAACCATTGGAAAACCAAAGAAGAAAGACACGGGTAAGGCACCTGAAGTTCCATCATTTCCTCCGCCAAATGAGCCTATGGATGATATACCAAGTCAGACTCAGAACCAAGATGAGTTATCAGAACTGCAAAAGCTGAGGGCTGACTTCAACTCCTTCAAAATTGATTCTTATGAAATGTATACTTACCTTGCTCATGCATTTCATAAGCTGGCTCCAGAAAAATTTCCTGAGTGTCAAACTACTTGCAAGAAAAAATGGCCATACAGAGAGCCTAATCCATCAGATGATGAGGAGGAGGAAGAAGAAGATGAGGATGATGAAGATGAGGATCAAGGGGAAGATTGACCACCCCCTCAGGTAAGTTTCTAACTGATGCTGGAATAAATTTAAATTTCTGTGTTGTTCGAGTTTGTATCATTAGTGTCTGGTGCTGTGTGGTAGAGTAGGGGAGTTGATGAGCAATTGTAAAAAGAACAGAGGTGATTATAATTGTTAAGGCTAGCTGGAGAATTTGATCAACATGTATGAATGAAATGTTAAGTAAATGATGCTGAGTAATTAGGGAGACCAAAGAGGAATAATGTTTTAGAAAATTATTATAGGGGTTCTTGGAGTATTTCTAAAAGACAACTGAGTTGATGAATTGATTACATAAATGTAGTGTGGAGTCTCTGAAAAATAGATGGAAATGTATGGATTGTGATAAGTAAAAAAAAAGGGTAAGCTGTGCTGAAAAATTTTAAGGCTCTGAGCACCAATGGCTAGGGGACATCTTCATTCTATATTTTTAGAACCTAGCTATGTGCTTGTGGTGTGATGGTGTCAGGGAAAAGGCTTGGGAAATTAGATTTGAGGGGTGCTTCATCACCTAGCGTCTTGGGCCAACTGGACCGGGAACGTTAATCGAAAACTCATCTTAAAGAGCCACCCTGAGACTAAGCATTTAGAGTCATGATCCTCAAAGAGAAAAAGGCAAAAGCACTACCCCTAAAATTATTGAGAAAGCCAATTCATCAGGGTGAAAGTAAAAAGTAAATTTCTTTGCACTACATGGTTGTGAAAATGAAAACATAGTTAGTCGATAGAAATCTCTTGAAGAACCCTTATAACATGATCTAGAGTATAATTTTGAGTGTTTCCCTATTACAAAATGAATTGTTGAAGGATATAAAGTGATTAGAAATTGCATGAAGTTTTACTTCTTTGAGCTGACCTTACTATTTTGATCATTCGAGTTCTGGAAATTATTGCTCTTAACTCCTGTGGACTGCTGTGTGTTTTAGTTCGTTGCTTGAGGACAAGCAACACCTTAAGTTTGGTGTTGTGATGCCTTGGCACCTTTATTTAATTTTATAGTTTAAATTCTTAGAAATTGTGTTAGTTTTAATTAGTTTCAGTGTGTTTTTATAGTAAATTAAGTGTTTTTAAATAAATTGGATTTTCCTGGGTTATATTACGTTTTTGGTATTATTTTGGTGTTAATTTCAGGAATTGAGCAAGTAATTGATGAATGAATAGCAACTTCACATCGAGTCGCAAAAGAGTTCAATTTGGGGCACCTTGCGCCTCACTCACGCGCAGCGCCCCAAAGTCAGAAACGAAATGAAAGATGCACATGTGAAGCCCTGCACCAGCGCCCAGCGCCAGCCTTGCGCCCTGCGCCCAGGAAGCCTGCGCCCCGCACCAGGTGGCGCCCTGCGCCCCAGGAGACAGCACCCAGCGCTGCCTGCTGCTTTGCGCCAGCATTGCGCCCAGGAAGCCTGCGCCTTGCGCCAACAGGGCGACGTGCGCCTTTGCTCTCAACGCCCCGCGCCACTGTGGCGCCCTGCGCCCTGGAAGCCTCTTCTTGCCGGAAGCGCGCGGGTGAGGTCCGCGTTCCCCTGAAGCACCGCGCCTCATCAACTGTTACCTAAAATTGTGCCGCATGATCCAGAATTAATTCAAATGCAAATCTTTTTCATATCTTTTTGAATTTATCTTTAAACTTAATTCCCGTGTTTTAGGGATTGGAACAATTTGAATTCTAGGTCTATCTGATTATATATAGGACTAGAATAGAAGCTCAGAATTATCTTGGTTTTTACTTTAATTATTCCAGTACTCGATTTTTCAATAAAATCAGTTACTCGTTCTTCAAAATGTCTTCTTTCAATTTTTATGTTTTGTTTTCTTTTATTATGAGCAACTAATTTCCGTGTTAGGGTGAAGGGGATCGTATTACTATGAATTAATTTTATATTTGTGAACCTTTGAATTTTATTAATTCAATTTAAGCAATTACCTTATTTGTATTGTGTTGTTCTGAGGATTGGAAAATCACTTTTCAACTTATCTTGGATTCATGTGTTTATTTGGGAAAATAAATTTGTGAATTAGCTTAAGGGAAATTGCCAGAAAGATTAATATCTAGGAATAGAATTAAGATTTTTGTGAACTTTGAATCAGTAAAAATATTTTATCTTTTCTTTGAAATGATTTGATCAAGGGATTGACTAATTGTTCATAGAAAAAGTGTTAAATTACCAAGGAATTGGAATTGACAACTCAAGATTTGTTCATTGAATTGAGGTTTTAAAATTTAAAGGCAAGCAAATGTGTTATAAATTTCAGAAAATACGTGAACCCGATTCCCTAACCTTTCATCAATTGAATTTTAATTAAACTTTTACTGCATTTTTTTTCATTCATTAGCTTTTGAATTTAGATTATATGTTCATTCATTACCTTTTATTGGATTCGTCTAATTAGAAATCTACTTTAAGAAATTTTTGCTCGATTCTTTAATCCTCGTGGGAACGATACCCACTCACCGTGGTTTTTATTACTTGAACGATTCGGTGCACTTGCCGATACCCTATCACTCAAGGCACATGACCGGAAGCAAGCACTGGTTCAAGGATGTTAAACCAAAGAAGAAAGGAACAGTGCGTTTCTGTGATGGAGCTAAGGGCAAGATCGTCGGCAAGGGAAATGTTGGTAAGTCCGATGATCGTCGGCAAGGATGCTTGTTGACGGTTTGACTCACAATCTTTGAAGCATTAGTCAGTTTTGTGACAAAGGCTTAAAGGTTGAGTTTCTAGCCAAATATTGTAGCGTCATTGATCTGAAGACATGTAAAGTTGTTCTCGAGGGAAGAAGACTAGGCAACACCTATGTCATCTATCTTGAGAACCTTTTGGATCAAGATGTGAAATGCTTAGCGTCCTTTGAGGATGACAAGTGGCTTTGGCACAAGAAGTTGGGGCATGGCCACATGAAGTTACTTTCCGAGTTATCTCAGAAAGGTTTGGTCAAGGGGCTTCCCAAGATCCGCTATGACAGGGATACAACCTGTGATTTCTGTGAGAAGGGAGAGTAGACCAAAGCTTCTTTCCAAAGTAAGAAATTAGTCTCTACTACTAGACCACTTGAGCCTAATTCACATGGATCTCTTTGGTCCTACAAGACAGGCTTCTCTTGCGGGCAAATATTATTGCCTTGTCATAGTTGACGACTACAGTAGATACACTTGGGTAATTTTCTTAGCTCCTAAGGATGAGGCGTTTTCAAAATTTAAAACATTTGCGAAAATGGTTTCTAACGAAAAAGGTTCTCGCATCACCACCATTCGTTCTGATCATAGAGGTGAGTTTGAAAATCATGCTTTTGAAAATGTTTGTGAGGATCTTGATATTGTTCACGAATTTTCCTCTCCTAGAACTCCACAGCAAAATGGTGTGGCTAAGAGAAAGAATCGAAGCCTCATTGAGATGGAAAGAACAATGCTTTTGGAAAGTGGTTTATCAAAAGGTTTTTGGGCAGAAGCTGTCAATACAGCGTGCTACATTCAAAATCGTGTTTTCATATGGCAAAGTCTCAACAAAACTCCATATGAGCTTTGGAAAAGAAGAATACCCAATATATCTTATTTTCATATCTTTGGTTCACCTTGCTTTATCCTGAACACAAGGGACAAGCTTTCAAAGTTTGATTCCAAATCCGATGACGGAGTGTTTCTAGGATATTCTGCTGTTTCTAAAGCTTACAGGGTTTACAACAAACAAAGGAAGACAGTTGAAGAAACCATCCACATCAAGTTCAAGGAACTAAAGCAAGACATCCAACATAATCTAGATGACAACGAAGAAAGATTGAAGGATCTAACTATCTCAACCAAAGGTTGCGAAAGTAATGATCAAGTACTTATTGAAGAAGATGATCATCAAGTTATCAAGGAATCACCCGATTCAGGGGGAGATGAACCAAGAGTCATTATAGCTCAAGAACCCTCTACTCCTCAAGAAGTTGAGTCTATTGAAGTTCAAGAACCCGTTCTAAGAAGAAAGATCGGAATAAACGATCTCAAAGCTGTTAGAGATAACGAAGTTCTGGGCGATCCATCTCATGGGATAAGAACAAGAAGATCCCTGAGATTTCAATCTAATGCTGCACTTGTTTCAGAAATCGAACCTGAGACAGTTCAAGAAGCATTGGATGAACCCAGTTGGGTGGAAGCCATGGAAGACGAACTCGAACAGTTTGAGAAGAATGAAGTCTCGAAGCTTGTTCAGAAACCCAAGGGCAAAACGATTATTGGCACAAAGTGGGTGTTCCGCAACAAGTTAGACGAATCCGGAAAGGTTACAAGAAACAAAGCAAGACTCGTGGCACAAGGATACAACCAGCAAGAAGGGATCGACTACGACGAAACCTTCGCGCCAGTTGCAAGACTAGAAGCCATTAGGATGCTTCTTGCATTCGCTGCTCATAAAGGAATAAAATTGTATCAAATGGATGTGAAGTCCACATTCCTTAATGGTGTCCTCAGTGAAGAGGTATACGTCAAGCAACCTTCAGGTTTTATTAGTGAAACCTATCCCGAGCACGTTTATCGTTTGTCTAAAGCGTTATATGGTCTTAAACAAGCTCCTAGAGCTTGATATGATAGACTTAGTAGCTTCTTGACTACGAATGGATTCACTCGTGGAAAAGTGGACACAACTCTTGTCACTCTAACTGATAACTCTGATTTATTAATTGTGCAAATTTATGTTGATGATATAGTATTCAGTGCTACTAACGAATCTCTATGTAGAAAGATTGCAGATCTAATGCAGGGGGAGTTCGAAATGACTATGATGGGAGAATTGAAGTTCTTCCTAGGACTTCAAATCAAGCAACAAGCTGATGGAACCTTCATACATCAAGAAAAGTACACCAAAGAACTTCTGAAAAGATTCTTAATGGACAAGTGTAGTCCCATGAAAACTCTGATGCATCCATCACAAGTCATTGACAAGGATGAAGAAGGAGAAAAGGTGTCTGAAAGCACCTACAGAGGTATGATCAGGTCTCTGCTTTATTTAACTGCATCTAGGCCTGACATACAGTTAAGTGTTGGTATTTGTGCAAGATTTCAATCTTGTCCAAAACAGTCTCACCTAACTGCAGTCAAACGTATTCTTAGATACTTAGCAGGTACTACTAATCTTGGCCTTTGGTACAAGAAAGGTATATCTTCTGTGGTTACAGGTTTCTGTGATGCTGATTACGCCGGAGACCAGGTTGACAGAAAAAGCACCAGTGGATGTTGTGTGTTCTTTGGGGATGCACTCATCACATGGAGTTGCAGAAAACAAAATACCATTGCACTATCAACCGCAGAAGCAGAATACGTGTCTGCTGCTGGATGTGTTACACAAATTTTATGGGTAAGAAATCAACTACTTGACTACAATCTCAGGTATGATAAAATTCCTGTTATGTGTGATAACACAAGTGCAATAGCTTTGGCTAAGAATCCCATTCAGCACTCTAGATCTAAACATATTGTTGTTAAACATCATTTCATTAGAGATCATGTGCAGAAAGGCGATATTGAGTTAAAGTTTGTGAATACGGAAGATCAAGTGTCTGACATATTTACAAAACCTTTAGCTGAAGATCGTTTTAGCACGCTGAAAGGTTTACTTAACCTAAAAAGCTTTTAAAAATTATTTTCGAAAATCTTTTTGAAAATTAAAAAGCTTTAAGTATTCCCCAAAAGTTGGTAAGTATTCTAGAAGATGAAGAAAAATCAACATGCCAACAATCAGAAGTCATTAGAAAAGTCAACCACTACAGAAGTCAACAAAAAGTCAACTGAAGACCTATGAAGACTATAATTTGCGCCCGCTCTCTTCATGATGGGCCAAATTTCAAGACTTTTTGAAGACCTTGGGTCAGTCTCAAGTGTTTGAAGACCTTTTGAAGGCCTTGAGTTTTGTCTCAAGAGTTTGATGATTTTTTTTGAAGACTCTTTATGAAGACATATGAGCTTCGGAAAATTTTTCTGAACCTCATTTGAAAACCTTCTGAAGATCTTTTGAAGAAACCGGGTATACAGTATTGCTAATTACTATATGAAGACCACCCGTATTGAAGAAAAGTTTATGGGCTTTCGTATGGGCCTCGGGCCTCATACAGGTTTTGGGCCTTAACTGGGCCTCGAACTACTGATGGGCTTTGGGCCTCAGGCAAGCTGTAAAGGCTTGTATCAAGGTTATTGGGCCTCAAAATTAATTATGGGCTTTGATAAAATCAATGGGCCTCTCATGTATCTACATGGGCCTCATGGAAGAAAAATTAAAATCCAAGAAGACCCATATAGCTCAAAATTGCGCCCCCAATAATGGCATTAATGGTGAATATACTTTAATTTTTCAAATATTGTTATTTATTATTTAAATAATGATATTGAAAATTAAGATTATTCTTATTTGGATTTAAATGGATATTATCTAGAGTAAATCTAGATTTGGTGGAAGAGATCTTTTATGAAAAATCATTACATATCCTTATTTTCACATCATATCTTTTTTATTTACCCTCATTATCACCCATACATATATATATTCGAATTACTCTCTCTCTCTTTCTTGAAAAATAAATTTTATTTTCTTAAATTATTGTCATTTAAATTAAATGATAATATTGGGAAATATTGTTTATTCTTTCTTGATTTATTATGCCTTTTTCTAAGAGTATTTTGAGAGATATTCATATGGAAAATCCTTGCAATATTTTTTAAGATTTTCCCTCTCTTTTCTTTCCTATTTTTCGCACCCTACCCCCCTCCATACACCATCTATATATTCTTTCATCCCTCAACCATCTTACACAACAAAGTTTTCTTTTCTACTCCTATTTCTTCTCATTCTTGCGCAAACCATACACATACATACACCCATACACAACCTCAAACACAACCTATTAATCTTTAAAGAAACAATGGATCTCATTCCTCATGGCATATCAAGAAGCAATGAAAAGTATGTTGTTGATGATAAAGTGTTTGCAAATCCGGCTTCACAAAGAAAGTTTGAAACATACTTTATCTTAAGGAAAGTCACCATTGAAAAGGTTCTTCAACCAATGATGCTTTACAAGATGTCACTCCTTTGTCTCGCTCTAAGGCATCAAAGAAATTTACTTTCTTTGATAAAGGATGACGAAGTTGTCTACCCCATGGCAGTAAAAGCTTTCTACGCTGAGCTTTCTTATGGTTCCATTGGATGGACTAATCACGTTGGAAGCCAATCAATTTCTCTCTCGGAGAATCTAATTTCTAATGCATGCAACATAGACAACGAAGGCATTATCATCAATGGGAACCCGGAATGGTTCATTCAAGACGGCGTTCGTCCTAATGATGTATCCAATGTTCTTTGCGGGAACTACAACATGAATCCCGTATGTTTGAAAGTGAGTGATCTCTCGGACAAAGCGAAGATGATGTTCCAAATTGTCAAATTCTATCTCCTACCACGAGTTGGATTTACAAACTTCTTGCGCAAAAAGGATACCATGCTTCTCTTTTACCTCATGACAAACTTGAAGATTAATTTATCAAGATTGATTCTTGATAACATCACTGACTCTTTAAACACAAATCAAGAATACATCATTGGACGTCTACCTCATGCGAGACTCCTGACTCGCATATTCAAGTTTGCAAATATCAACTTGGATAGGTTTGAATATGTTACACCGTATTCATATCTCAAGTTCTCAACGGTTCCAAGCATGATAGGGTACTAAAAGTGAAGACCTTTTTGATGAAACAAAGGGGGAGAAGAAAATTGAAGATAAAGGAAGACTTTTTCAAGAACATTGAAGAATGTAGATCAAGAACATCAAGAACTTATCTAGCTCTAGGGGGAGCTTAATTCCTTTTCTATGTTTTTTTTTTAAAAAAAAATTCTTGTAAAGTTTTTTTTAGTTCTTTTAAAAGTTCTTGCTCTTGTTATGTTCTTTAATTTCTTTTATGTTTTATTTTATTTCATGTTTATGTTTTTTTTAATTTAATTAAAGTTTCTCTTTTTAGTATTTCTCTTCTATTATTTTTATTTTTATTTTTATAGTTTATTTGAAAATAATTTCCTAAGGCTTCAAGTCTTAAGAAAATATTTTCCTTGTAATCAAATCAAAACCTTTATTTCAATTAGAATTGTTATCATCAAAAAGGGGGAGATTGTTAGCTCCAAGAACCCTTTACCTCATCATTGAAGGTTTTGAATGATAAAATTCTTAATTAAAATAAAAGTTTTAATTAGGTTGGACTAATGGTTTGTTAAGTGTGTTTTAGGATCTAATTTATTTGACAAAATAAAAAGACACATCTTGACTACATCTAAACCATGGGACCAAAAAGTGGCGACACATTGAAGATGAAATATGAAAATTATTTTTCATATTTTATGAAGATCAACCACATGGACATTTATTAAAAAGGGAAAGTTTTCATGAAGACTCGATGATTTCCCAAAAATCTATATATGGAAAGTGCATGGATTTAAATAGAAAATCTCTATTTAATCATTCATGTATCTTAATATATATAATATATATATTTTCGAAATATAAGAATTAAAATAGGGAATCAATATCAAATCTCTATTTTACATTCTCTCTCCTCAAAATTCAAAAAATATTATATATATATATATATTGAAAATCACATTAAAATAGGGAATCAAAATCAAATCTCTATTTTACACTATATTGTTTAAAGATTTTGAAAAGTATATATATATGTGTGGGAAATCTAGAAAGATCTTGTATGGAGATTTAAATGCAAATTATTAAATAAAAATAATTATCTAGGATTTATTGAAGGTGCTTGTGACGTGAGAAGGGGGGTTGAATCACGTCTACTCAAAAACTTTGTTACCTGAAACTTGCAAGTCTGATCAAGCTATAAGCTTGTCTTGTTAAAGAGTGCAGCGGATTAGTGAAAGTAGCAAGCTTAGGTTTCAAATTGCTTAGCCTTAGGTGTAAGGCTTGCTTATGTTTTGATAACTTAGTGATTATAGATTAAGTTAATTAATCTAGCCTTTGAGCTTTGGCTCTAGGTTGCTAAGTTATGTTACTTTAACCAAGTTAGGTGCAAGTGTGTGTGTGTTCTATGTTATGCTAAAATACTATGTAGAAGATAAAGGTAGAGAGAGTGCACACAGTAAGTTTTTATACTGGTTCGGCAATGTGCCTACTCCAGTCCTCAAGCTTCACTTGAGAGTTTACTAATCACCACCTCCAAACACTTGAAGGATTTCTGCCTCAGCACACCACTGGGGACTTCCTGCACTTCACACCTGAAGTGACTAACTGCACCTCAGCCTAGAGATGACTTCCTTGCCTTCAACACTGAAGGTCTTTCTACCCTGCCTTGAACCTTCAAGGACTTCTGCCTTCAAACTAGAAGGACTTGTACAAACTGTAAATTGAAGAGATTCTTGTGATTCTAAGAATCAAATAAGAACTTAGATGCAACTAAGTTTGCTCTTATTTGATCTTCAAAGCTTAACTTGCAAATGCAAGGATATTCAAATTGTTCTTAGCTAAAACCTTACAAATTACCCCTTTTGATCTAAATATGTATGAATT
The DNA here is from genome assembly GCA_013621005.1 of Aeschynomene evenia. NCBI lineage: Eukaryota > Viridiplantae > Streptophyta > Magnoliopsida > Fabales > Fabaceae > Aeschynomene > Aeschynomene evenia. The sequence goes on along the minus strand of RYYW01000132.1, from coordinate 110,317 downwards.
CGAGTACAAAGAGTTGTTAGGATTTTTGACAGAGTTTCGACGTTTTTGTTCTTGATTCTCTTTATGCTCTTGTCAAATGATGGGGTATTTATAAGCATCCAAGTCCACTTCCAAATAAGGAAACTTTGAACTTGTCTTCAATGCTTGAACTCATGCTTCCATGCGTCTATGCTTGCTTGAGCTTGAGCTTGCTTGAGCTTGTTCTTGCTTGAGCTCCCTTGGTGTGCTTAGCTTGTTCTACTATCACCAAGCCTAGGTGATTAGATTTGGTTGCTAGGTAGCTTTGCTTACTAGCTTGTGTTAGCTCCAAGAACCCTACATTGTCATAAGATGTTTTGAATGATAAAAATCTTTAAGTGTTGGATAAGAATTTTGCTTGTGAATACTAATGGTTTCATCAAGTGTTTCAGGAGGTTAACCTATGAGGTATTAAAAATATTAAGAAAACACTTGAAGCAAAAGAGCACCCAAGAGGCGCATAGCATAGCCTCAGGCAAGCTAGAGGCGCATAGCACAAGCTAAAGCTAGAGGCTCATAGCATAAGCTAAAGCTAGAGGCTCATAGCATAAGCTCAAAGCATCAAGGGAAGCTTCTTGCACCACAAGCAAGCTATAGGTGGAGCATAGAATAAGCTCAAGACACCAAGGGAAGCTTCTTGCAACACAAGCTACCTCTAAGTGGAGCAAAATACAAGCTCAACACATCTAGGAAGCTCAAGCAAGCTCAACCTAGTAAGCAAAGCTACCTAGCAACCAAAGCTAATCACCTAGGCTTGGTGATAGTAGAACAATCTAAGCTCACCAAGGGAGCTCAAGCAAGATTAAGCTCAAGCAAGCTCAAGTAAGCATAGGTGCATAGAAGCATGAGCTCAAGCATTAAAGACAAGTTCAAAGTTTCCTTATTTGGAAGTGGACTTTGATGCCTATAAATACCCCATCATTTGACTAGAGCATCAACAGAATCAAGAACAAAAAAGCCGAAACTCTGTCAAAAATCCTAATAACTATTTGTACTCGAATTCATATACATTTAGATCAAAAGGGGTAATTTGTAAGGTTTAGCTAAGAACAATTTGAATATCCTTGCATTTGCAAGTTAAGCTTTGAAGATCAAATAAGAGAAAAATTTAGTTGCATCTAAGTTCTTATTTGATTCTTAGAATCACAAGAATCTCTTCAATTCACTGTTTGTACAAGTCCTTCTAGTTGTGAAGGCAGAAGTCCTTGAAGGTTCAAGGCAGGGTAGAAAGACCTTCAGTGTTGAAGGCAAGGAAGTCATCTCTAGGCTGAGGTGCAGTTAGTCACTTCAAGTGTGAAGTGCAAGAAGTCCCCAGTGGTGTGCTGAGGCAGAAATCCTTCAAGTGTTTGGAGGTGGTGATTAGTAAACTCTCAAGTGAATCTTGAGGACTGGAGTAGGCACATTGCCGAACCAGTATAAAAACGTACTGTGTGCACTCTCTCTACCTTACTCTTTGCATAGTAATTTCGCATATCACATAGTACACACACTTGCACCTAACTAAGTTAAAGCAACATAAGTTAGCCATATAGAGCCAAAGCTCAAAGGCTAGATAAATTAACTTAATCTACAATCACTAAGTTATCAAAACATAAGCAAGCCTTACACCTAAGGCTAAGCTATTCGAAACCTAAACTTGCTACACTCACTAATCCGCTGCACTCTTTAACAAGACAAGCTTATAGCTTGATCAGACTTGCGAGTTTCAGGTAACAAAGTTTTTGAGTAGACGTGATTCAACCCCCCTTCTCATGTCACAAGCACCTTAGATTGGCATCAGAGCTCGGCCTTGGGGTCGAGGACTCTAACAAGTGTCAAGGAAAAGATCAAAGGACCTATGGCAACCAACAACGCATACATTGCTGATGGCGCCTCAACAAGCAGACCACCAATGTTCCTAGGTGGTGACTATGGATATTGGAGGGATAGGATGACACTATTCATCCAATTCAATAGCCTGGATTTGTGGGACATTGTAGAAAATGGAGACAATCCAGTTCCATCAGGGCCTAAACTCACATGGACAGCTGCTCAGAAGGAGCAGGTCCAAATGAACAAGAAAGCTAAGTACATACTCCTATGTGCTTTAACCAAAGAAGAATACAACAAGATAGTGTCTTGTGATTCAGCAACGGAGATATGGGACAGGCTTGAAGTATTGCATGAAGGCACCAGTCAGGTTAAGGAGACAAAGATATCTATGCTTGTATATAAGTATGAGTCCTTCAAAATGCAACAAGGCGAAAGCATAGATGACCTAGCAGTCAGATTCCTCAATATAATAAATCAACTTAAAGTGCTTGGGAAAACATATCCAACCTCAGAAATGGCTATGAAAATCCTAAGAAGCCTGACTCCAAAATGGAGACCAAAATTGACAGCTATTCAAGAGGCCAAGGACCTCAAGAAACTCGGTCTAGATGAACTCCTTGGGTCTCTAAAGACTCATGAGATAGAGTTAGCTGCAGAAGAAGAGTCAAGCTCCTCTAGACACCAAAAGACTTTGGCTCTCAAGAGCACCTCTGTCAGGAAACACAACAAAAACAAGGCTCTTAAGGTAATTGAAGAATCTGAAACAGAAGAAGAGTCAGAAGAGGACTTGGATGAAGAAGAGATGTCCATGCTTGTCAGGAAGATGACAAGAGCATGGAAGAATCGCTCCAAAAAGGAAAAAGAAGCCCTAGCCAGAAAGGAGAAGAAGGGAAAGACCAAGCTAGAAAACACCACTTGCTTTCAGTGTGGTGAAAAGGGGCACTTCAAGAATGATTGTCCCAAGAACAAGAAGACCAAGAAGAAGTTCTTCAAAAAGAAAAAGGCCTTGGCTGCAACGTGGAGTGAGTCAGAGGCTGAAGACTCAGACTCAGAGGAAGAAACAGAGGAGGAAGCTAACCTCTGCTTCATGGCAGATGCTCACACTGACTCTGACTCTGACTCTAGTGATGATGATACTGAGGTAAATTTCGATATTCCCTCTCCTTCTTACCATGAGCTCTCTAATCTTTACGATGAGTTGTTGATGGATTCAAAGCAGCTCACAACTCATTTTTTGACCACTAAAAAGGCTTTAAAAAACTGTGAGTCAGAAAATGAGTTGTTAAAGTCTAAAAATGAGAAGCTTGAACAAGAACTCCAAGAGATGTTAAAAGATAATATCAGTCTTGGTGAGTTATGCAAACAGCTTGAAATAGATGCTTTTGTGTTTGTGGAGAAGGCTGAGACTGCCATGTACCAAGCACAGAAGACAAACGTACTTCTCATCAAAGACTTAGAAAAAATGGTGAATGGAACCAAGATGCTGGACATGATGCTAGGTGGGCAAAAGCCATACTTAGATTACACAGGCCTTGGGTACACACCAGTGTTTCATGAAGACACTTTGATACCACCAACATATAGAGAGCCTATACCTACCTGTCTTTTTTGTTTTAAACATGGGCATAGCAGAGAGAGATGTCCAATGCTCAAAAGAGGAACCACATCCAAAGCCAAGAGTGGCACTAGGAAAGGTACCTCCAAGAGAAACTGGAACTCTCAGCAGCCTAAGCCAAAGGCTGGAAAGGCTAACACAAAAGGACCCAAGAAGGCATGGGTACCTAAAAACTCTTCATCTGTGAATGCAGGAACATCAAGCTCAGGTAAACCATCAGGAGCAGCATCCACCTCTGCAAGATGAGAAATGGTACCTGGACAATGGCTGCTCAAGGCACATGACTGGGAGCAAGCACCGGTTCAAAGAGGTCAAATCAAAAAGAAAAGGAACAGTGCGCTTCGGTGGTGGAGCCAAAGGCAAGATCATTGGTAAGGGAAATGTAGGTAAAACTCAAACCCATCAAATATCCGATGTTTTACTCGTAGATGGCCTGACTCACAATCTCTTAAGCATAAGTCAATTTTGTGACAAGGGCTTAAAGGTTGAGTTTCTTGCTAAGTATTGTAATGTGATAGATCTTGCAACTGGCAAGGTAATCCTTGAGGGAAGAAGACTAGGCAACACCTATGTCATCTACCTAGAGGACCTTCTAGATCAAGACGTGAAGTGTCTTGCATCCATTGAGGATGACAAGTGGCTCTGGCATAAGAAACTAGGTCATGCCCATATGAAACTGCTTTCTGAGCTATCTCCGAAAAGCTTAGTCAAAGGGCTTTATGGAGCCTGGGGTTGCCTTTGATGGGGAGGTTGGTACCGAACCTGTTGAGGTTGCTGCACTTGTTGTGGTTGTGGATTATTATTCCACCTCAGGTTCGGGTGGTTCCTCCAACTTGGGTTGTAGGTGTTCCCCGTAGGTTGATTTTGTGGCTGAAATTGAGGCTTTCCTGGGAATGTATTTGCAGCTGCCACCACTGTTGCCTCTTCTTGGAGATGTGGGCATTGGTCAGTTGGGTGAGTCTCCAAAGAGCATATCCCACACACCATTGCTTGGCTTGAGGTTCCCGGTTTGGTTTGGTTGATGGCCAATTGCTTCATGAATGTGGCAATCTCATCCAGTTTTTGGTGTAGGCCACCACTCTCCTGTTGAGCTACCTCATTCACCCCTTTGGTCACAGGGGTTGCCCTTGTGCCAAACTGCTGTGAGTTCACAGCCATGTTTTCGAATAAGAGCCTGGCTTCCGCCGGAGTTTTTGTCCATCAGGGCCCCGCCACTGGCAGCGTCAATCATACACCGGTCCATACCCGTCAGACCCTCATAGTAGTATTGGATCAGCAGTTGCTCTGAGATTTGATGGGTAGGACAGCTCGCCACCAATTTCTTGAATCTCTCCCAGTATTCATGGAGAGACTCTCCGTGCAGTTGGCGGATGCCACTGATATCCTTCCTTATGGCAGCTGCCCTTGAGGCTGGGAAGAACTTCTCCAAGAAAATCTTCTTCATGCCAATCCAGGTATTGACAGCTCCATTAGGCAGGTTCAGGAACCATTGCTTCGCCTGACCGTCCAGAGAGAACGGAAAAGCCCGAAGCTTCACATGTTCCTCGTTGACTCCTCTTGGCTTGAGAGTTTCACACACCACATGAAATTCCTTGAGGTGCTGGTGTGGATCCTCTCTGGCCAAACCATGGAATTTAGGGAGCAAGTGCAGAATAGCTCCCTTGAGCTCGAACTCAGTGTCCAACCTTGGGTAGGTAATTCCCAAAGGTTGTTGGCTGAGATCCGGAGCTGCAAGTTCCTTCAGGGTGGGCTGATAGTCTGCCATAATTGAATTTGGACCTGAAACACTAACAGACAAATCAGAAAGTTCAGGACCGGTGAAAAATAGACCTTCAAACGGTGGACCTTCCGGTTCCCTCCGAGACTCAATAAACCTTTTCCTAGCTTGCTTAATTTTTCTCAAAGTATGTTCAATTTGAGGATCAAAAATAGCAAGCTGGGGGTTCGGTTGGGATCGAGTCATACGCGGCTGCAACGTTGCAGTCGCAGTCGCGCGCTGGAGCGCTGAACTGGCACTGGAGCGCTAGTATCAACGGCAGACTTAGCTGTTCGTGGAACAGCGAGTCAGGGGAGAATAGAAATATAAAATAAAACGAAAATAAAATGCAAAATAAAAGAAAATCTTTTTGTTGTTTTTAATTTCTGAAAGAAACAAAGAAAAACAAATATGTACACTATTCACAGATCAAACAACTAGTGAAAACTTTCATCGCCATTCCCCGGCAACGGCGCCAAAAATTTGATGCGTGCTGTCGTGGCACACATAAATTTAATTAATATTTATAACCAAGTTCCCCTAATATAGTTTAGTGGACACCAGAGTCGTCTCTCACAAGGAATGGCTAAGAGAGTAATACACAAGACTAGTTGTATGATAGGGTTGTCACAAATTGGGGGGTTTTTTTGTGTGCAAGTTAATTAAATTGAAAGTAAAGTAATAATAATAAAAGCAGCGGTTTATGGGGGTGGAACATTCATTAGGGTGTCAATCATTGGCTACAAAAGAATGCATGAGTTGATTAATTACGTCGGAGTTAGATCTAACTCCTTTGTTGTGATTCTAATGATTAATTGCCTAGAATGGGATTAATTAGTGAGATCTCACCTTTAGTTCCACTCTCCACAATTATTTAAGTCAATCACATTAATCTAATTAAAGAGACTAATCAGCCAATTAATTAATCATTACCAATTCCTAATATGTCATGCATCAATTAATCAACTAACACATAAACATATGCCGAATGATTAGCCAACTCAATCGAGTAGCCAAGACAAAGGGGTTGACCACATAACTTAAGATCTCAAATTACATGTTAAGGATTGATAATGAAAACTTATGCAAGATTAAGATCAGAGCCTCAAAGTACCCCAATGATGTTCACATCCACATAAACCACCAAGGGATTTAGCTACTCATGGCAATGAATTAAAAGACAAGAAATTAAAGGAAATTAAATGCAAGTAAGAAAGATAGAAAAACGAATAACTGGATTAATAGTAAAGAGTAACTTACAAAACCCAAAAGGGCTGGACGAATAACGTTTGAATGTAAAGATGGAGCTAGAGCTAAAACTAGGAAAACAGAAATCCTAATGGAAAAACGAATAACTCTAACTATGGAAAGAAAATAAGGATTAAAGAAGTGATAGTAGAAGGTGTGTATAGATGATGTGTTTCTGATGCATTAGCCTTGCTTAAATAGAGTGGCCAGCCTCCAAACCCTAGCTTATTGGGCCTCCAACTCGTGCAGATTAGGGTTTCTGCTGTGACAGAGTTGCGGTGCGGCGCTGGGGCGCGCTACCGGCGCTGGAGCGCTCGATGCTTGCTCTGAATTCCACTGCTCCGCTTCTTGCTCAGTTCCTGATGTCTACAGCTCCAATAATACCTGTGACCTGCACTAAAAATACGAAATATCCAAGACCAAGTGCAAAGGTCATCCTTGAATTGTAAAAACATCATAAAACTTGTTATTTTAGCCTTTATTTATATTAAGCTCAGATTAATCTCAAGTTGAATTAAACACAATAAAGAGGCTAAAATAGAGCTAAGAATTGCATACAATTATCCAAATTAGGGGTATAAAATGTTGGTAAAAACTGCGTTATCAATGTGGCCGCTAGCGCGCATCTCGATCCTACACTCATATCAGTTTCAGAACAGCTATGGCTTTTATGCAAATAATGTCATATAATCGAATCTGATGTATGAACATACACTAATACATAACTTAACATAAATCTAAACCCCTACCTCTTGTAGTTTCTCTCTATCCAAGCTAGAAATCACTTCCTTTCTTGAATTCCTTGCTTAAAACTCTACCTATGCTTCTTTGATGATGGTGATGATATTTCTATGATTTCTGATGTTTTCTATTCGGTTAGAATGAAAGGGTTTGATGAGGAGAATCTGATTATGATGTTTGTTCTTTGATGTGATGAGTTTTGGTGATATTGAGGTGAGGTTTGAGTGTTTGTGAGCTTAGGGAATTTTGAGAGAGTTTGGGTGTTCTTGATGGTGAAGAAAGGTTTCTGATAGCTTTAAGTGGCTCTTCTGAAGTTATAAGTAGGTCCTGGACGGAGGGACCTATGAGCAATATTAAAAAGATAAAGGGTTTGGTCTAAAATGCAAAATGACAAAAATTCTGTTCTGTCACGATGCTGGTCGCTAGCGAGCATCATGCGGCCGCTAGCGACTAACTTCTACCGCCTTACTCGCTAGCGAGTAGAGTTGGCCGCTAGCGAGCGGCTACTGATACATGACAGCAGCAGTAGCAGTTTCAAGCATCTAAAACTCCAAAATGCACCTAACACTTTCTAAACCAATTTTAACACCCTAGTTATCCTTTTTACACCTATATAAACTTATACATAACCATAAATACCTAAAATCTCTCGTGATTACCTCCTACATTCCCTTCCTAAATTCTTAGTCTATTTATCATATTTTAACTCACATGCAATGCATCTATCATCATAATACACATATCAAATAACACATATACATCAAAATACATCCCGATCACACACATATTCCAATTACACCTTGATTAAAGTGATTATGACTAAATCTCTCTAATTAAGGTATAATTAGAATTTTGGGGTTTTACAAAAATACTATTTAAGATAAAATAATAATAATATCATAATAGTAAAACACTATTTGAGATATTAGTAATAAAATAATAATAATATTATGAATAGTAAAATACTATTTAATAAAATAATACTAATATCATAAATAGTAAAAAGATATTAAAAATAAAATAATACTAATATCTTGAATAGTAAAAGATATTAAAAATAAAATAATACTACTATCATTAATAGTAAAAGATATTAAAAAATAAAATAATATTACTTATTATGAATACTAAAATATTATTTAAGCTAATATTATCATGAATGTTAAAATAATAATACTATCATGAATAATAATATTATGCATAGTAAATATAAATAACTATTGGTAGAAATTTATAAATATGATACATTTTTATTTTATGAAGATGTGCTAACATATTTATTTTAGAAAACTGGGGTATTACATCTCACGTCCTGAGTTCACAGCCAGTGCAGATAGATCAGAGTTTGGGCTATGAGGAGGAGCTAGTGGCCATCGTTGACCATCAGATCAGAAAGCTTCGTTCGAAGGAGGTACCTCTAGTCAAGGTCATCTGGAGGAATCACTCCGGAGACGAAGCCACATGGGAGACGGAACAGTCGATGAGAGAGAAGTACCCATACCTTTTTGATCCACGAGGTAACCTTAGTATATCTTTTCTAGCATGCCTTTTCTTTCACGTTTAGTTTGGATTTGGGGACCAAATCCTTAAAACGAGGGGAGATTGTGATACCCCGTATCACAGTGTCCCTTAGGAAGGACTCTCTTTAGGACGCGTCAGAAACACGTCAACAGATTGCTGTCAGAGAGGACTCCCTAGCGAGCAAGTCAGCTTTCGCTAGCGAGCAGTCGGTCGCCAGCAACCACCCGTGAGTTGCTAGCGACGGGACAAAGTCCCACATCGTACAGAACGAACGTCACAGACTTGCTGTCAGAAGGTGTTCGCCAGCGAGCAGCCAGAGCTCGCTAGCGAGCGTATCCTAGTCGCTAGCGACCGTCCGAAGTCCCACATCGGACGCAGCATGATGTCAGCCTGCCCCCCCTCACCTATATATATGAGTAGTAGTTGAGTCCTTTTCTTCACACCTCATTCTCCCGCCTTTTAAGAGCAGTGCTTTTGGGCGTTCCTTTTTCGGTAAAGGAACTCTGTCGGAGTGAGGTTTCGACGTCTTCGGAATACTCTACTAGAGCAAATTCCCGACGGTGAGTAAAAAGTCGTTTTTGTCCCTTTTCTGCGTGAGGGTCGCCAGCGAGCAGGAGGGGCTCGCCAGCGACCGACCCCTCGCTAGCGAGAGGCAGTACCTCGCTAGCGATGGCGTGACGCAGCAGCAGTTCAAGTTTTGCTTTTCTCTTCTTCAAGGGTCCTAATGGGTCCTTTTTGCACTTCAGGTGCGAACGCAGTGCCGCTGGCTGGAGCCGGAGCTGACGGTGCTTCTCAGAGTCAGGATTATCCAGGTGAGTGGAGGTCTTGCATGTAGTTTAGCATTTATGGCATATGTATTTATGTTTGATAATTAGATAATTAGGAAAGATAATAATAAAGTTATTATGCATGTGTTTGTATGTAGAGTAGTAGTAGAATTAGTAACATGTTAGGTGGTTAGAATAGAATAGTAGAGACTTATGTTTTATGCTGTGTATATGAGATGCTGATTGGTTGGCTGTTTACTGCTTTATGATATGACATATGATATAAGACAGATAAATAAGACTATAAATAGAATCCATGACATGTATGATTGCTTGAGTGAGTTATGTGTTGACTGTCTAGAATAGTTATGCCGTCCCTGATTAGTATACGTCAGATGCTATGGCCGGTGGTCAGTCCCAGTATCTTAGTATGGTTTACTAATTAGCGGTGAGTCGCTCGAGCCCGCCAAGTACGGTCTGATCCCGGTTATCGGACGGCTTGGATACAGATTCAGATATACCCCACGAGGGTCAGATATGAGTAAAACTCATGCCGCGCGCTGAGTCAGATTTGAACACTTCCCATGCTGAGCGCTGGGTGATAGACTACAGATAGAGTATACAGTACAGAGGCTTGGTATGCAGGCTTTAGTGTGACAACTAGACAGGATATTGTTTGTATGGTTGATAACATGCTAGAAGTGATATATGTGTTATGAATGTTGCATTGCATGCATATTCCCCATCACTGAGTCGATGACTCACCCCTCATCAACCATATTTCAGAGAACGATCCCGCAGCCGACAAGGAGCCGTTGATCCACTAGAGGTCGTTTCAGCTGATATCCTGGGTGAGCTCCGCTTCGATCGTGGAGCCCTTTAGTTATTGTTTTGCATTTATTTCAGTCATTAGTTTTATAAGACCTTTCAGTTCAGATGTAATAGTTGCTCCAGACTGTAGAGGCAGGTTACCTTTTATTTACATTTCAGATATTTTTTTCAGTATTCTCAACAGTTATACAGTTATACCAGTTTTATACAGTTATATACAGATATCAGTTTACAGTTATTTTCAGTTACTCCAATTTATTTAAGAGTTTATGCACACGTTAGCGTGTTCGTTGGGATAGTACCCTTCGCACGGACACCCCTAAGTAGCGGGGTGTTACAGACAACTCCGATTCTGATGAATCTGAAAACGAAGACACAGAAGAAGAAGTGAACCTCTGCTTCATGGCAGGAGTTTCATATGATACAGACTCAGAATCTGATAAAGAAGAATCTGAGGTATGTATTGAAAACTCGGCACCATCGTATGAGGAACTCTCGGACCTCTATGATGAACTGTTAGAGGATTCAAAGAATCTGGCGACTCATTTTCTGATGAATAAAAAAGCTTTAAAAAACCTTGAATCAGAAAATAAGTCATTAAGATATCAAAAGGAGGAACTAGAGAGAATGTTAAGAACTCAAGGACAGTAAAGATAAACTGTATGAGGGCTGGCAATCTCTAGAGACAGAAGCTTCTGTGCTTGTGGAGAAGGCTGAGGAAGCCATGTACCATGCACAGAAGACTAATGCGCTTCTCCTAAAGGATCTTGAAAGAATGGTTAACGGATCTAAGATGCTCGATCTATTGTTAGGAGGTCAAAAACCTTACAAAGATCATACAGGTCTTGGATATGTTCCAGTCTTTCATGAGGATACTTTGATACCCCCAACAGACAAAGAGCCAATTCCTACTTGTCTTTTTTGTTTTAAACATGGACACGGCAGAGAGAAATGTCCACTTCTTAAAAAGGGAACTACCTTCAAAGCCAAGGGTGACACGTGGAAGGGAAAACCTAAAAGGACGTGGAAGTCTCGAAAGTCGAAACCAGATGCTAGGAAGGCTAACAAGAAAGGACCCAAGAAGGTATGGGTACCTAAAAATCCTTCATCTGTGAATGCAGGAACTTCAAGCGCAAATCAACCATCAAGAGCCACAACACCAGTGGCTGGATGAAAAGTGGTACCTGGATAGCGGGTGCTCAAGGCACATGACCGGAAGCAAGCACTGGTTCAAGGATGTTAAACCAAAGAAGAAAGGAACAGTGCGTTTCGGTGATGGAGCTAAGGGCAAGATCGTCGGCAAGGGAAATGTTGGTAAGTCCGATGATCATCAAATATCTGAGGTATTGCTTGTTGACGGTTTGACTCACAATCTTTTAAGCATTAGTCAGTTTTGTGACAAAGGCTTAAAGGTTGAGTTTCTAGCCAAATATTGTAGCGTCATTTATCTGAAGATAGGTAAAGTTGTTCTCGAGGGAAGAAGACTAGGCAACACCTATGTCATCTATCTTGAGGACCTTTTGGATCAAGATGTGAAATGCTTAGCGTCCTTTGAGAATGACAAGTGGCTTTGGCACAAGAAGTTGGGGCATACCCACATGAAGTTACTTTCCGAGTTATCTCAGAAAGGTTTGGTCAAGGGGCTTCCCAAGATCCACTATGACAGGGATACAACCTGTGATTTCTGTGAAAAGGGAAAGCAGACCAAAGCTTCTTTCCAAAGTAAGAAAGTAGTCTCTACTACTAGACCACTTGAGCTAATTCACATGGATCTCTTTGGTCCTACAAGACAGGCTTCTCTTGCGGGCAAATATTATTGCCTTGTCATAGTTGACGACTACAGTAGATACACTTGGGTAATTTTCTTAGCTTCTAAGGATGAGACGTTTTCAAAATTTAAAACATTTGCGAAAATGGTTTCTAACGAAAAAGGTTCTCGCATCACCACCATTCGTTCTGATCATGGAGGTGAGTTTGAAAATCATGCTTTTGAAAATGTTTGTGAGGATCTTGGTATTGTTCACGAATTTTCCTCTCCTAGAACTCCACAGCAAAATGGAGTGGCTGAGAGAAAGAATCGAAGCCTCATTGAGATGGCAAGAACAATGATTTTGGATAGCGGTTTATCAAAAGGTTTTTGGGCAGAAGTTGTCAATACAACGTGCTACATTCAAAATCGTGTTTTCATAAGGCAAAGTTTCAACAAAACTCCATATGAGCTTTGGAAAGGAAGAATACCCAATATATCTTATTTTCATATCTTTGGTTCACCTTGCTTTATCCTGAACACAAGGGACAAGCTTTCAAAGTTTGACTCCAAATACAATGACGAAGTGTTTCTAGGATATTCTGCTGTTTCTAAAGCTTACAGGGTTTACAACAAACAAAGGAAGACAGTTGAAGAAACCATCCACATCAAGTTCAAGGAACTAAAACAAGACATTCAACATAATCTAGATGACATCGAAGAAAGATTGAAGGATCTAACTATCTCAACCAAAGGTTGCGAAAGTAATGATCAAGTACCTATTGAAGAAGATGATCATCAAGTTATCAAGGAATCACCCGATTCAGGGGGAGATGAACCAAGAGTCATTATAGCTCAAGAACCCTCTACTCCTCAAGAAGTTGAGTCTATTGAAGTTCAAGAACCCGTTCTAAGAAGAAAGATCGGAATAAACGATCTCAAAGCAGTTAGAGATAACGAAGTTCTTTGCGATCCATCTCATGGGATAAGAACAAGAAGATCCCTGAGATTTCAATCTAATGCTGCACTTGTTTCAGAAATCGAACCTGAGACAGTTCAAGAAGCATTTGATGAACCCAGTTGGGTGGAAGCCATGGAAGACGAACTCGAACAGTTTGAGAAGAATGAAGTCTGGAAGCTTGTTCAGAAACCCAAGGGCAAAACGATTATTGGCACAAAGTGGGTGTTCCGCAACAAGTTAGACGAATCCAGAAAGGTTACAAGAATCAAAGCAAGACTCGTGGCACAAGGATACAACCAGCAAGAAGGGATCGAAGTTCGTCAAAGCACTCTAGATTGACTTCAGAAGCATTTCCAAAAGCAATTGTTTGAAGCTCCTTTGATAATTACATAAGAAGCATAACAGATTCACTCTACAGCAACTTTAGAAGCATTCAACAATTCATTCCGCAGCAACTTCATAAGCTTCAGCAAATTACTCTACAACATCAACAGAAGCTAGAATATAGCTTACCTTGAAAGAAGCTTCTAAGATGATCCTAGTTTCAATTGGGGTTCCAATCAGACGTTTAGCTTCTGGAACACTTAGTGAAACCATTAGCGCTCACAACCAAAATCTTTATCCAACACTTAGAATTTTTATCACCCAAAATATTCAATTACGAACTAAAGGTTTTGGAGCTTATACAAGGTCCACGACCTTAGAAGGGTGCATAGGCATGCTTAGGGGCTTTGCTTGGTCCATGAAAACCCTCTTCGGAAACTCCTTTGTGTAATTTTCTTGATTTATATCACATCTGTTATCATTATAAGTTTTTTGACCTCCTAACATGAGGTCCAACATTTTGATTCCATTAACCATTTTCTCAAGGTCTGACTTGAGAAGTTCGTTTGTCTTATGAAGTTAGAGCATAGTTGTTTCAATTTTCTCAATATGCTCAGAAGCTTCATATTCTACAATCTGGTATTTTTTTGTACATGTTGTTAATATCCTTTTTCAGTTCATTTTATGAATCAAATTTTTTTCAAGACATTTTGAGGGTCAAAAAGTGATTTATCTTGAGCTTGGAGTTCTTGACCAGATCATCATAGAGTTCTGAGAGCTCTTCATAGGGGTGACTAAGAAAGGGTTCAGTTACCTCAATGTCTTCTGCTTCTGACTCTGTTCAAGTTCAAAGTCTGCCATGAAGCATATGTTTGTGTTATCCCAGAAAATTAGCTGATATGGAAAAAGGGGGCTGAGTTAGTTTAGCCGAATCGGTACAGCCGAATTGGATGCAGTTGAAGGAATCGTTAGCTGATTGATAACTAGTCGTAGTCGAATGATTGTAAGATTTCAACTACGACTAGTAAGAGAATCGGCTGAAGGGGAAAACGACTGCTAAGCAGTTGCGATATTCTTGGAGAGAGCGATAGAAGTGGAAGTTGAGGAACTGGATGAGGAAAAAGAGGCGAAAAATAAGGGCAGAAGGGCACTAAGAGGAACGTTGAATTTGGAACCGAGGAAAGCGCAAGTGAGGAACAAATGCGAAGAGCTATATAAGGGGAGGCGGTTGACAAAGATAGGACACCAGAACTAGCACAACATTCAAGTTATTTTCCAGTTTTTCTAGTCGTTTTTACTGTTATTTCAGATTCTTTAGGAGTAGATGTAGGCAAGTTCATTTATAATCTTGGTGTATTTTGCAAGTTTGTTGATAGCAATCCAATTTCGCATTCTTATCTTCCAAATCACTTTTCTTAATCGTTTCCCACCTAAAATGTCGCCTTGTTCATGATATTTAGGGAACTTACATCTGAGAATAAGATTCTCGTTCTCGACGTAATCGCCTCAGTTGAAAGGGATCATTAAGTTGTTGTTTTCGGCTGATAGTTACTGCTAAATTAGCCGGAGAAATTCTTTGCGACAACATAATTGGCACGCCCGGTGGGACCCTCGAGAAGAATATCACGGAAAAAGTTGGTCTCAACCATCCCTGGCGGATGCAGTTAAGGTCTAGGCGATTTTCAGAGATGAGCTCATCGACGAACGCTGGTACACCTAAGCCCAAGGGCAAGAATGATGCTAAAACTGGCGCCATGACGTCTGGAATGGGTAGTGACGGACCCATAATTCAGCAGACAACGGCAACCGGAGGATCATCATCGAGGAATGCTTCGACGATTTCGGTGGCCTTTATCAGGCAACAAATCGAAGAAGGCATGTATTATCTAATGTATCAGGTTTCGCAACAAATGTGTGAGATTGTGCGACCAATGGTTCGTAATGTGTTGCAAACCGAGGGGTACCACCCTCAAAATACTGCATCAAGTACTCCCCAAATGGTGCCGCAACAACCTCCTATATTGATCGAGGGAATAGGAGGATCAGTTGCAGGAACTGTTGGTGGGATGAGTAGTGTTGTTATGCCTAGAAATACCATGGAGTTTGTGACCCAGCCAGTTATAACACCCCTGCCATTTGCCACTAGTGAGCATGGGTATAATTCGTTTGGTGCAACACCTTATGGAAATATGTTTGGGGGAACAGGCGGGACCTCAGCTAGTCCAGCCGTAACCTTAAACCATGGGCAGGTTTACATGCATAGAAGGCCAGAAGAAGCTACTGGAATGATTGGCATATGCCAGCGGGCATGGTTCATCCCACTGGTGTGAGGCCTCCCACGCCGTATATACAAAACTGGCAGCCACAACCCAATCTCTGGGTAGATCCTCAAGGGGGAGGACAACGTCTTATGGGCAATCCTCTGGGTCAGGCACCTATTTATCAGCACGAAGAGGCACTACTGCCGAGGAACCCAGCTCAACCTCAGCTATGCGACCCTAATATGATTGCCGACGTGTTACGGCAATATTTTGGGTTGCAACTGAGACCATTAGAAAGACCCATATACAGGAAGCCTTATCCGGAATGAGTGGATAGAATCCCCTTTCCTAGAGGATTTAGGGCGCCAGATTTCACTACTTTTTCAGGAGAGGATGGGAAATCTACTATGGAGCACTTCATCCGATTCACGGTTCAGTGTGCCGAGGCAGGACATAATGAATATTTAAGACTTCAGTTGTTCCCGTCATCTCTGACCGGGGTAGCGTTTTCTTGGTATTCGTCACTACCGCCTAACTCTATTAATAGCTGGGCTGACATGGAAAGGGCGTTTCATGATCACTTTTATAAAACAAGGCCTGAAGCTTCCCTCCTGGATTTGATTGCAATTAAGCAGAAAGGGCAAGAATCAGTCTGGGACTTCCTGGAGAGATTCAGGAAAATTCGAGGAATCTGTAGTGCTCAGATTTCGGATGGGGAGTGTACTGTTATAGCTGTGAATAATATGAATCCTTAATTGAGAGAAAGATTATTGGTTGGGGACTACTCTGACTTTGGACAGTTAGCCGAGAAAGTCATTTGGTATGAACGACTAATCCAAGAAAAAGAGCTGAAACGAGTGCGTCGATTTGCGGTCAATAAGCCCCCTCAAAATATTAATCTGGTAGAAGGTGAGTCTGATGAGGAGCTAGTATATGAAGAAGAGTCTTCGGCTGGTGTGGTGATGGTGGTCGAGCTGTTAAAGAAAAATGAAGTTTATTCTTATCGTGCCCTCACAGCTGCGAAAGGGAAGGAGAAGATTAGGCCAGGTAGTAAGGAGCCATACTCGTTCGATATCACGAAGGCAGAGCAAATTTTTGACTTCCTTCTAATGATAAGCAGTTGAAGCTTCCAGAGGGGCATGAGATTCCATCAGCTGAAAAGATAAATGGTGGTAAATACTGCAAATGGCACAACTCATGGACTCACCCTACGACGAACTGCCTAGTTTTCCATAATGCTATCCAAAAAGGGTTGAAGGAAGGAAGGTTCAAACTAGCCGACCGAGTTCAATCAGTTGTCAATGTAGATTCCAATCCTTTCCCTGCAGCTAGTATCAATATGGTATCGGTTGCCGAAGAGAATAATATGGATAAAAATCTTTGTGGAAAAACTTGGAGGCCGAAAACGGAGATTAACAAGGCAGACACTAAAACAGTAGTGACCAAAAGACAAGGAAATCAGAATGTGTGTAAGGTATACTATAGAGGGTATTTAAAGTGGAGATCACCTAGGTGGGGACCAGGTCCGAGAGAGCATTTGTGGTACGGACCTGGATATGGGAATCAGCAGCCGAGACCACGGCTGACTCAAAATACCTGGAAGAGAAAAGAGCCAAATGAAAATGAGATGGAGAAACCAACAGAATCCACAGCCGAACCAGGACTGAGTGTTTTCGTTGGGCTTTATCGCCCTCAAGGGGGAAGGCCTTTCAGACGCGGATATGCAATCCATAAAGTTCCAAAATAGAGGATGATGTTATCCCAGAGGAAGGAAAGAAAGTAGTGGAGGTCAGAAGCCATGATGACGGACAGGTCCTCCGAATCACTAGCCAAGATCCCAGTCGAACAGCTCGTATGATCAAGCCAAGGCGGCAACCCCGGGAGTATTAGCAAGTGAATAAAGGGAGAAGGGTCGTTCAGGAGAAAGAACATGTACTTCCTAGATCATAGAAAAGAAGGCTCCAGAGGAAAAGGACCTATCAAAAGTTAAGGGGCATGGTAGATATGCTACTACAGGCCAAGAAAGTGGATAGGGAAGAAGTGGCAAGTCCTGTAAAGAAAGAAAATCAAAGTCTAACCAAGCAGTTGGTAGATCATCTGGACAAAATAGAAGAAATGTCATTACAGGAGAAGAAAGAAGAAGTTGTTACCACCACGACTGATCCAATAACAGCTGAGCCAGAAACTTTGGCTACAATCGTAATGCCTTCACATGCGGTTGAACGAGCCGAAGAAGGGGCGATAAATTTAGTACACCTAGATTTCGAAGAGGATTTCGCGGACTCTGGCTTACTAAGCAGTTTGCTAGAGGATGATGACCTGTTGGAATTAGTGGACGGCCCGGATAACATGATATCAGTGGTTAGATTGTTGCCCACTTAGTTCAAAAGAAACGAGCTACAAGAATGTAACCTAGAAGGAGATGTTTATGTTGAAGAAATAGAATGAGCATCATTCGCCGAAACTACGGCAGAATTACCAGCTCGAAATGCGGAAGCGGTTATGCAGTTTGAACGGGGAAACTTCCAGTACCATCTGAAACCGCTGTATATTAATGCCCATATGGAGGGCCGCCCTATGACAGGGTGCTGGTAGATGGAGGAGCCATCATGAATATTATGCTGTGGGTAATGTTTAAGAAGCTTGGGAAAACACAGGAAGATCTGAAGGAGACCAACATGACCTTCGCCAACTTCACCGGTGGGAATACCACGGCATTAGGCTCGTATATAACGGCTTTTACAGTAGGGTCCAAAACCACAAGCACCATTTTCTTTGTGGTGGAGGCTCGTACTAATTACTCCTTACTACTAGGCCGTGATTGGATACATGCTAATGAATGTGTACCATCTACCCGGCATCAAAAGTTAATCATGTGGAACGGTGACAAGACAGAGGTAATAGAAGCCAATCAAAGGCCATTTTCAGTCGACATGAGAATGACAGATGCAGTCTACTATGATCCAGGTTTCCTTCCGGTCGCTGCCATGATTCAAGGAAAAGAAGAAGAAGAAGTGAAAGCAGTGAATTTCACTAGCAACGGTTTCGAGGTAATCCTGCATGTCGAACCACGGCTAGAGGATACTATTTTTAATTGTAATGATGTCTGATGAAGTTCGTCAACGGTTGCAATCTTCTTTAGCCGAGACTTTAGTTCAGGAAACGGCTGAATGGAATATGGCAATCGAAACAGATGAAATAGGAAATGACAAATTATCTATTGATATTGCAGTTGTTGAAGAGCAGGAAAGGCCGATGTCCATTCAGAAGGAGCGGTTAAGCTTCCAAGCCCAGGATCCGTTAGTAGAGGTTAATCTCGAAACAAAGGAACAGCCGAGAGTAACTAAAATTAGTGGGTTGTTGGATGATCAGGCGAGCCGAGTGTTGATACGGCTACTGAACCAGTATAAGGAATGCTTTGCCTAGGATTATCATGAGATGCTAGGATTATCGAGAGCTTTAGTGGAACATCGACTATCAATCAAAGAAGGTTTCAAGCCACACAAGCAGCCGCCAAGAAGGGTTAATCCCGAAATATTTTCCAAAAATAAAGTAGAAATAGAGCGGTTGTTAAAAGCAAGGTTTATTAGGACTGCTAAGTATGTTGATTGGTTATCTAACATTGTACCTGTGATTAAGAAAAATGGTCATTTGCGTGTTTGTATAAATTTTAGGAATTTAAATTTGGCAACACCTAAAGATGAATATGTAATGTCGGTGGCGGACATGTTAGTCGATGCCACAGCTAATAATAAATTCCTAACATTTATGGATGGTCATTCTATGTATAATCAAATTTTCTTAGCAGAAGAAGATATTCATAAAACAGCATTTCGTTGCCCTGGTGCCATTGGTATTTTTGAATGGATAGTGATGCCTTTTGGCTTAAAGAATGCTGGCGCCACTTATCAAAAGGGCAATGAATGTCATTTTCCATGATTTGATTGGAACAAGTATGGAAGTATATATTGATGATGTGGTAGTCAAATCTGCTGATTTTGATTCGCATTTAGCCGTTTTAGAGCAAGCATTCAAAAGAATGAAACAGTACTCGCTTAAAATGAATCCGGCTAAGTGCGCGTTTGGAGTATCGGCTAGAAACTTCTTATGATTCCTGGTACATAAAAAAGGAATAGAGGTTGATAGTAATAAAGCGAAAGCTGTATTAGAAAAAAGTCCTCCGAGTAATAAGAAAGAATTACAGAGCTTAATTGGAAAGATAAACTTCCTACGGAGGTTTATTTCAAATTCGGCTAGAAAAATGAAAGCATTTTCTCCTTTGTTGAAATGTAAAGGGATGGACGAGTTTGTATGGGGGAAAGAGAAACAGGACGCTTTTGACCAAATCAAGCGATGTTTGGCTAATCCTCCAGTTTTTGTCCCACCAACGATGGATGGACCTTTAAAACTTTACATTTCGTCAGCCGAAGATAGTATCGGCAGCTTGCTAGCCCAGGATGCTGAGGAAGGAGGAGAAAGGGCTATTTATTATTTGAGCCGAATTCTGAATGAAGTTGGGACGAAATACACACCCATTGAAAAGATGTGTTTAGCCTTATTCCATGCTTGTACAAAGCTGGAACATTATCTACTTCCGAGGGAAGTATGGGTGATGTGTAAAATTGATATAGTCAGGTATTTGTTGAATCGGCCTGTACTCCAGGGGCGTTTGATGAAGTGGGCGATTAAGCTAAACGCTTTTGATTTAAAATATGTCCCATTGCGAGCAATTAAAGGCCAAGTGATTGCTGATTTTTTAGCCGAACATCCTAATATGGATATTAGTGATTCGGCTGAGGAATACCAAGCCTATATCGGGTTAACTCCTTGGGTGATGACCTTTGATAGGTCTAAACACAAAGAGGGAGCTAGGGCAGGGATAACTGTCACAAGCCCCGATGGGGCAGAAGAGGCATTCACTTGTCGACTGGATATTAGTTGTTCAAATAATCAAGCCGAGTACCAGGCATTGATTACATGACTTAAAATGATAACTTCCATGGGAGTGTTGGTTGTGATCATAAAAGGGGATTCGCAGTTGGTCATCAAACAACTCTTAGGGGAGTATAAGTGTAATAGTCTGAAGTTACCCGAGTTGATGCAAGAAGCTCTTGTGCTGATGTCACGGATGTCAGAAGTAACAATCGAGTATATCCTGAGAGAAAATAATGACACGGCCAACAAGCTGGCTCAATATGCTTCCGGGTATAAGATCATTAGTGGTGGAGTACAGATTGGTCATATAGATAAACAGGGAAATCAAGACTGGAGAAAAGAATTGGTGGAATACCTGTTAAATCCATCAAGTGATGTCAGCTTCAATTTCAAGCAGAAAGCTCTCAGCTATGTTATCTTGGATAACGAGTTGTTCAAACGAAGCCAAGAAGGGTTGTTGTTGAGGTGTGTGAATAACGATGAAGCCCTTAAGGTAATAGGAGAAGTCCATGAGGGCCTGTGCGGAGCTCACAAATCTGGGTTGAAAATGAGGTGGCTAAAACATAGGTATGGTTATTATTGGCCAACCATTACAGCCGATTGTTTTGAGTATGCTAAAGGATGTGACGATTGCCAAAAGCATGGGCCGATCCAAAGATTACCAGCCGAAGAATTGCACCATATTGTAAAACCTTGTCCGTTTCGCGGCTGGGCTATGGATTTGATAGGAAATATATATCCTCCTCCATCAAAAAATCATTCCTTTATCATTGTGGCCACTAACTATTTTACTAAGTGGGCCGAAGCTCAGCCGATGACTAAGGTGACTCAAGCTGATGTTATACGTTTTATTCAAAATCAAATTATACATCAGTTTGGAATACCTGAGACTATTACGGCTGACCAAGGAACCATGTTCACCGGCTCAGAGGTAAAGGCTATTGCCGAGCAGTATGGTATCAGAATGATCTACTCATCACCGTATTATGCTCAGGCGAATGGCCAAGCGGAGGCTACTAATAGAACATTGATTGATATCATAAAAAGAATGATTGAGAACTAGCCTAGAAAATGGCACGAGACGTTGTCAGAGATATTGTGGGCATATCGAAACTCTAAAGCTACAACTACCGGGAATACTCCATTTCGGCTGACGTACGGCCAGGATGCAGTATTAACTTTAGAAATTAATATAATGTCACTAAGGGTAGCTAGGCAACATCAGCTGACGGCCGATGGGTACAATCAGGCTATGTTCATAGAATTTGATCAGCTAGATGATGATCGCTTTCATGCTTTAGAGAATATTCAGGCTAACAAGCAGAAGGTAGCTAAGGCGTACAATAAAAAGGTGACGTTAAAACAATTTTCCGTAGGAGATTATGTTTGGAAAGCAATATTACCAATTGGTTTTAAAGATAATAGCCAAGGAAAATGGTCCCCAAAGTGGGAAGGGCCTTTTATCTTAAGCCGAGCATTAGGAAAAGGAGCATATTATATAAAAGATATGCACGGAATAGAGCTACCAAAATGTGTTAATGCCCAGTATCTAAAGAAATTTGTTCCCAGTATTTGGGAGTCATGGGCTAAGAAAGGAAAAGTATCGGCGGCTAAGGTATAGCCGAAAGTAAACCCAGAGTAAAAGAAAAGTGCAAAAAGTACCATCGGCTACATGCCAGTCGTTATAGCAAGAAATGTCAATTGTCCGAATAAAAGAAAATCATTGTTCATCGGTAGAAACAGTACCGGGAGTAACAGGTGTGGAGTCAACTTCTGGAGGAAAGGTTGAAGAGGAAGGAGCAGCCTAGTCAGCGGGAATAGCCAGTGCCTGATTTTCTGTCTCCTGGTTAATGTAAGAATCCATGGCGTCATCTGAAAAGTCCAGAGCTAAAAGGATATATGGTTAGAAAAGGAATGATGTTAGAATGTATATATATATATATATAAAGGAGTAAGAAAGATACCTTTTATTCTCGATGGGAGAGGAAGGTTGTTTTGGAGAAGGAATCGGCTAAGCAGCTGGTTGAGATTTATTAAGACTGAACCATTTCGTTTTGGCTTCCATCAACACTTCTTGACCAGTTTTTAGCTCTGTGTTCAGCCGAGATTTTTCCCTCTGCAGCTGGTTAATCTCGGGATCCAGCTCAGTCGCTTTCATATATAACTCATGTTGAGCCCTCAACTGAGTCTCTTTCTCTTGCTCATGGCGCTCGATTTTGGGGCCCAGTTCGACTAACTCCCTTTGCATTTCAGCAATCTTGGTCCGGAGCTCCTCTTGACGAGTTACAGCTGAATCTTTAAGCTGAATAGCATGTTCCTTAGTCTCTCGGCGAGCCAGGTATGCTTTGATTATATCGGCTTTGGTACATTCCAGCTGGGACAAGCGTTCCAAGCGTTATTAGTTAGATGAAATCAATTCAATACTTGTAGTGGCCTGGTAACGCAAGGGAACAAGCTCGTGAGAGAGGCGAACACACAAGTCTTTGTATTCAGCAGTAACTTCCTCTGAAATTGCTAAGGCATCCAGACTGTTTTGAAGTTCAAAGAGAGTGGAAGAGTCTGGGAGATCAGCCGAAGATAGGATAGCTTGAACTCTTTCCATCAACCTAGATGAAGGAGAATATCCTGGGGTTTCTTTAATGAACGAAGCAGAGAAGTACTCGTCCATCTTTTCATCCTCCACGGCTACTACGCTCAAAGGAAGAACTTCCAAGGAACTAGGTTGATTTGCTGGGGGGCTTGGTTTGCTAGTAGACACGACCACTGTCGGCTGTGGAGGAGAAGGAGGTGAAGAAGGGAAAGGTGTTGGATCTTCATCAATCACGACTGTGGTATTGGTCTGGCGTGTTTGAGATTGATGAGCCTAAAATGGACCCGGATGGATAAGCTGGGATAAATTGGGAAATGAGATGGTAAAAAGGAAAGGTGAGAAAATTACCTTGACCTGGGAACGAACTCGGCTGCTGAATCTGCGGCGAGGCTGGAGATTGGATTCTTGAGTTTTGGTCTCCTCGGCTTCCTCTTCTTCTTCTTCCCTGGCAAATTCCTTTTTGGCAGATGTCCGGCTAGCCGCTTGATCAGCTGGTTTAGTCGAACCTTTAAGGAAATGCAGGGTAAGCATTGATAGATGATGGTAAGAGAATTTCAAAATAGTAAAAGAAGATGGTATACCTTTAGCCTTCTTTTTCTTCGGTTGGCTTGGTAAGCTCATTTTTCTTTTGAAGGATGGAGGTTCATCGTCATCAAAGAACTTAGTCATATAAAAGTCCGGTTCCGAAGAAAAGACGAAGTTTTGAAGGTTGGACCACCAACTGTTGTAATCCTCATCCAAAGATGGAGAAGGGTTGAACAAAGAGAGTCGAAATGATGAACGAATGTCCTCAAAAGTTGATGCTAACTGACCTAAATCTTCCGCGGTCAAAATTGGCCTTTTTCCAAGGATGACAAATGATTCAATCAAAGTTGGAACGCTTTGGATAAGGCCAAATTGACGAGCGAACCAATGAGGATTATATGGTTCGACGAAAGACTTGTTGCTAGAAGTCGGCCGGATTCCCGTTGGGAGGTCCCGGGCTACCAGCACAGAAGGCAAAAAAGATTCAAGGAGGGCAATCTCTGAAGCGTCAGTTGAGGAGGGATCGATTCGAACCCAATCTGGGCCGCTTTTCAAGGCCATGGTAAGGAAAAAATGAGATAGGGTTTGAACGAGTAATGTTGAAAATGGTATTGATGTAGTCAAACGGTGATAAGGAAAAATTGGGTAAAACTTGATACTTTCGACCATAAATGGAAAAAAGAGTGTGCTGTGTGAGGTTGATAGGAAGGAGTTCAGGCAGATAAAGTGTGGTCTAGAGATTAAGGAACCAGAGAGGTCTCTGACTATTATCGAAAGAGGTGTTCGAGTTAAGGCAATCCACAATATCATTCAAAGATTTGATCAGGCAGGAAAGAAAGTATGAGGCTAAATCAATGCTACGATTAGACATTATAGCATCAACTAGAAATGAGTAATCTAGAACTACTGCAGATGAGTTTGTACAGACAAAGTACTTACAAATCCAATAAAGAAGGAAAGTTTTGTGCTCTGCCACTCTCGACTGGAGATGTTGGATCTGCAGATTAGCCGAGATGAAGGAAGAGTAGAAGGCTTGAGCTTTTTGGAAAACGACTCCCAGAGAGACAGCCGAAGAGGTGTAAAGAGGTGGAATTTCTGCACCATGACATGGGAGCCCTAAGATTGTTGCTACATCCATCACAGTCGGAGACAACATACCAAAAGGGAAAATAAACCCATTCACTCTAGGGTTCCAGAATTGGGCTAATGCGTAAATCAAGGAAGGAGAATAGGGGTTGGTGAGCAAGCTCAGTTTCAACATATCGTGAATTTTCCATGTAGCCCATTGATCACCATAATGGAGTTCATGACGATTGAACCATTCATGGTAATCGTTGGCATAACGAGGCCAAGAGCTGAGAGTGGCAGGGCAAAGAGCCAGAGTAGAAGATGAGGATTGAAGGGGAAGGTCGATATTAAGTGGGAAAAGGAAGGTGAAAATGTCTTGTGGACTCTGGGGAGGTTCTTCATAACAAGGTCCGAGTGTAAAGAGTTTTTTCTCGAGATCGACCAGTCGGAAAATCGCCATGGCAGAATAGATGAAGGTAAGCGCCAAAAGAAGAATGTGTTGAGGTAAGAATATGGAGGGAAGCAAGATGAAGCAAAAAAAGGCGCAAGAATGTGAAGGAGAAAAATGGTAAAGTTGGTGATGTGACAAGTCTGACATATCATTTAAAGAGAAATGAGGGTTGATGTGACTAACGGTCATTTCTTGCGAAAGAAAAGAAACGAATCGGCAGATTGATAAAAGCGGTTATATTAAACAGCTGAAAGGTCACGGCTGATTAATATAAAGGGGGCAATATGTTATCCCAGAAAATTAGCTAATATGGAAAAAGGGGGCTGAGTGAGTTTAGTCGAATCGGTACAGCCGAGTTGGATGCAGCTGAAGGAATCGTTAGCTGATTGACAGCTAGTCGTAGTCGAATGATTGTAAGATTTCAGCTACGGCTGAAGGGGAAAACGGCTGCTAAGCGATTGCGATATTCTTGGAGAGAGAGATATAAGTGGAAGTTGAGGAAATGGATGAGGAAAAAGAGGCGAAAAACAAGGGCAGAAGGGCACTAAGCGGAACGTGGAATCTGGAACCGAGGAAAGTGCAAGTGAGGAACAAATGCGAAGAGCTATATAAGGGGAGGCGGTTGACAAAGATAGGACACCAGAACTAGCACAACATTCAAGTTATTTTCCAGTTTTTCTAGTCGTTTTTACTGTTTTTTCAGATTCTTTAGGAGTAGATGTAGGCAAGTTCATTTATAATCTTGGTGTATTTTGCAAGTTTGTTGATAGCAATCCAATTTCGCATTCTTATTTTCCAAATCACTTTTCTTAATCGTTTCCCACCTAAATTCTCGCTCTGTTCATTGAGATATTTAGGGAACTTACAGCTGAGAATAAGATTCTCATTCTCGACGTAATCGCCTTAGTTGAAAGGGATCATTAGGTTGTTGTTTTCGGCTGATAGTTACTGCTAAATTAGCCGGAGAAATTCTTCGCGACAACAGTTTGTTTCATCCTCTTTGACTTCTTGAGACTCTGATTTGTCCTCCTAAATATTGCTCCATATTGTTGTCAGTGCCTTCTTCTTTCCAAAGAACTTTTTTGGAGGCTAGTTCTTAGGACATTCTGTCTTGAAATGCCCCTTCCCACTACACTGAAAGCATATGGAATTCTTGGGGTTAATCTTTCCTTTCTTGTCCATTCATACCATCAGATCTTTTCCCTTTCTTGGACGGTTTTTCCATGCTTTAGACATCTTTCTCACTCACAAGTATGGAAATGTTTTCTTCATCCAAATCATCGTTTGAGTCAGCTTCCAATTCAATCTCCTCATAAACCTTCAGTGCTTTTCCCTCTTAAGGTTTCTAAATCGCACTTCTGAAGGCCATTGACTTTGAAGGCTAGAAGTGGAAGTATCTTCTTGAGCCTCCAACTCAATTTCATGAGTCATCAAGGATCCAATCAGTATACCCAGCCCCAATGTAATGAGATCCTTAACTTATTAGATGATTGTGACCTTAGGTCTCCGTTTAGGAGTAAGGCTTCTCAGAATCTTTCTCACAATCTCAGGATTTGTATATGTCTTTCCCATAATTAACCTTTATTTGATTGGTGATATGAAGAAAGCGCATATCGAGGGTGTCGATGTTTTTATCTGGGAGCATTTTAAATGACTCGTACTTGTGCATAAGCATAGAAATTTGGGTCTCTTTGACTTGGTTTGTTCCTTCATGGAGCATGGCAAGTCTCTCCCAAATTTGTTGTGTTGTGTCGCTTAAGACAATCTTGTTGTACTCTGTTTCTAATAGAGCACACATTAGAAGGTATTTGGCTTTGAAATTCATTTGTATCTTCTCTTTGTGCTATAGTGTCCACCTCCCCTCCGGAACAATTCTTGTAATTGATCTTGGAAGTGGAGGAGAAGTTACTTTAGTGTCAAGTACTCTCTCAGTTGGCACATAATTTTTACTCTCTACAATGTCCCACAAGTCAAGACTTGTGAACTTTATAAAGAGAGTCATTCTATTCCTCCAGTAGCCAAAATCATCTCCATGAAACTTTAAACTAAAGTAATTTAACCTAAAGTGAATTTAATTTACGGTAAACAAGAATTATTAAACATAACAAATTAAAAACAAATAAATCAAATTAAATTAAATTAAACTTAGTTAAAATTAAAAAAAATGCCATTTACACTAGACTAACCTAACTCAAACTGAAGTTAGCTAAATTATATTATAATTAACTTATTCAGTAACATTACTTTACGTTAACCTAAACAACATTCTTTGCAGTAAACTATTTATTTGCAGTAAACTAAAGTACACTGAATATTGTACTGAACTAGACTTACTTAAGCATGACTTATCTAAGTTTAGTAAATCTAACCAATTTAAATTAACCTATACTAAACTAAACTAGGTTAAAGTATAGTATGCTAAACAACCATAATCAACCTATATTATAAATTACTAGTTATAATTAGGCATAAGTTATTGAAGTAAACTATAATAACTAACCACAACATCCAACTTCTTCACAATGTGGAACCCAGAGGTCACTCCAAAGTTGTTCTGTGCCATCTTACATGACTTGAGAGTATGAGAAATATATAATTAGAGCACATGAAAAGGTTAGACAATGCAAAATGGAGGGGTGGACCACTACTCCATCCTACGATTCCTAATTTATAGCCAACTGAAAATCGTAAGGTTCTTACGATTTCATTACCATTTCAACTTAAAATTGTATGAACCTTACGATTTCATGAAACAAAAACAAATTAACATGAAAATTTGTTTGATCCTTACAATTTCAAGAGAGGATGTGTTGTTCATTCAACAAATGGTTTGAGCCATAGGATTTTCGCTTACAAAAGCAAAAGCGAAACAAACTTTGAAATTAAAGTCTCTCTCTACATTTTGGGAAATAAACCCTAAAACCATGTATATACTATGCATTAATAATACATGGTAATATTAACGGGAAAATATTTTATATATGGAATTTTAATGATGATATTTTATTAATATGTGAATGTTTACAAATTTTTAAAATTATTGTTTGGGTACCCATTTCGCTGAACACAAAATGGGTACCATTTAGATTGAACAAAGCTGCTGCACAAAGCTGCATGTGCCCCTGCAGGAAGCAGCTTTTCTGCATTGAGATGAACAAAGCTGTCGCGCCCTAAGTGGTTTGGAAAGCATGCGTCTGAACAAAGAAATGCGGCCAAAAATGCTGAGCCATGCAATAGTATAGCCCGTGAATGAATAGTATAGCCTTCCCGCCTTATGTTTCATTATATAAGCATCAAGATGAAAGAATAGATGTTACACTACCTTACATACGAGGGATTTTAGAGAGATTTTAGAGGGATTTTTTTTTATTCTTTGAAGTTCTTTTATTGATAGTGAGAGTCTTACACTATTAAAAAATGCCAAGAGCTAAGCATGGCATTACAATGATTCAGAATGATCACATTGCAACTTGCATTTTGGATGGAGTAAGTGTATTTTTTAGTTGTTTATGTAAATAATATAAGATCTTAAGTTTTATTTTACAATAATGTTAAGTGTACAATGAAAAACCAGCTAATACAACCAATGAGCTTATTTTGACTTTGGTTTTGGCCCAAATAATCATTGAGATTGTAATGGGCTGAGTAATTATTGCCCAAAATCTCATTATTTATTGGCTGATTTGGCTAGTTTTTTATTGTACATTTAGCATCACCCTTTAATTTATGTACTAGATAAAAAATAAAGTACTGTTATCATTTTTCTAAAAAATTAATTTAAATTTAATTCTAAGTATTTTAATTATTTTAGACTTATATTCTAATTAATTTAATTATTTTATACTTGTATTTAAATTTAATTCTGAGTAATTTCATATATCATCTTAATTATTTTGAGTAAATTTTTTAATAAATTATATTTTTTAGACTTATTTATATTATTTTATATTAATTTCTTCAAATCCGTAAATTTTTAGAATTTAAAATGTGGTTCTGTTAATTGTTTTTTAAATCAAAATATTTATTTTATCATTCTAATATTATATTGTAATGTTATTGTTCTTATAATAATTTATTGTATCAGAGTGATGATAGACTGTTGGATACTCGTCATTTTAGTCCGTGGAGTCCACCTACTGATGATATTAGATGCATTTTGCAATACATCGGATTCTGGGATGTTTCACAAATTGGACGAATGGAACTTAATAAATCATTAATCACTGCTTTGGTGGAGAGGTGGAGACCAGAAACTCACACCTTTCATTTTCCGTGTGGGGAAGTCACAGTAACTCTTGAGGACGTGGTCATACTTTATGGTCTCCGTAGTGATGGAGATGTCGTTACCGGAATAACATGCACCAATCCACTAATGCTCCGTCAACAATGTTTTGAAATGTTTGGTAGTGCACCGCAACCGAAGCAGATGGAGCACTACACAATTAATTTAGGATGGCTTCAACAATATTCTGATGGTCTTCAAGTGACAGAAGACAATATAATAATTCGTGCCAGAGCTTATTTATTATGTCTCATAGGAACCATTGTGGTTCCTGATAAGAGCACACATTATGTACATGGGAAATATTTGCAGCTTCTGGGTGATTTAGAGTCATTTTCACGTCTAAGTTGGGGTTCCGCATGTCTTGCAGTTCTGTACCGCAATTTAGACAGAGCTACAAGGATCAAAACAAGACAAATTAGCGGACCTCTTATGTTGCTGCAAAGTTGGGCATGGTCCATACTTCCACATTTGGCTCCAATTGCAACACCATTAACAAATAACAGCTTCCTGTTGGCTAAGATGTAAATTTCTATACATATTTTCAAATTAATTTTTATATTTAAATAAATATTACTGATATTTTTTTTTTTTGGACAGTTGGACGAATCCAAACCATTTACAACAAGGAGTCGTTGGCGATCACATTACACTGAGGTTTATGTTAGATGATTTGACAACAGAACAAGTAAGTGATTAATATTGTTATGTTGTTATGCTAGAGAACATTTTATTGATTACTAAAGGTTTAATTACTCCGGAGATCCCTATTATTTAATTAATTTACTTTTATATTTATTTTTATTTTGAATAAATTTATATTTATATATTATGACAATTAAATTAAAATAAATAAAGAATATAAAAATAATTTAAATAAAATTAAATATAACATAAATATTTTAAATTGTCTTTCTTAAATTCTTATTAATTTTTTTTATTTATAATTTTTTACTTTAAGACATTTTTAATTTTAGATTTATTTTCTTTTTACTTTAATTTTATGTTGTATTTAATTTCAATTAAATTTTATTTTTAATTTTATAATAAATAAAAATAAATTTATTCAAAATAAAAATATAAAATAAATTAATTAAATAAAAAATAAATATAATATAATATGAAGCAAAATAAAATTACAAAAAAAAAAGATAAAATGTAATAATACTATTATTTTTTCTTTTCATTATAAATACCATATGATTAAAATGTTGTAATATTTTTTTTCTTTTATCCTTAACCACACTTCTAAAATGTTGGTAAGTGAAAAAATTAGTGTTAGGGACCTAATGTCTCTACATTTTAAAATGTAGGGACTCAATTACAAAAGTTTTAAGTATAGGGACCCATTTGAAAAATCGATGAAACTATAGGGACTTCCGGAGTAATTAAACCATTACTAAATATAATTTTTTAATTCATGTGTTATGTACATTTTTGTGCAGTTTCAGTGGCAGCCATACAGACATGATGTCATTCAGGCATTGATACCTGAGATAATTCGGAATAAGAGTATGCAATAGAGATGGAAAGTGTCACTGATTTGCTTCGAGGTCTTAGAATGGCATGCAACCAATCGTGTAAAGCATCAATTCGATTATTTTCAAGATATTCCCGAGAACCATTCAAATCTTGGTCTTTCCCATAATTTAGATTTAAGGAGTAAAGGCGCGGACCTATTTTATTTCAGGGTCAACAACTTCTCGGAGAGCCCATTGACTACACCCCGACACAAGAGTACATGAATTGGTACATACAAAATGCTTTTGTTCCTATACGGTTGATCCCCTACAATGAAGATGGGCCTCCACCACCACCGCTGCCACCACCGCCATTACAACCAACAGCAGCGCCACCAATACCACCTGACCCTTACCATGTGCATTCACCTTATTCACTGGGATATTCTCCATCCCCCCAGATTAGTGCAGACGCTGGTAACATGAACATTCCCGTGGAGAGTCGATTCGGGAATTCAACATTTGTACCATTATTTGATGATGAACAGGATGTGTATCGTCCTGGGCCAGTGCAGAGTGAGCCTATTCCGCCTTATACCCCACAGTTTTCCCAAAGTCAACAATGGGGAGTTGATGTTGCATCTTTGTTGACTCCAATGCAAAATTTGTCAACTGCATCATCTGAGCACATGTCAAGCATGCCTGGAGGAATACACTCGCATCAAGACAATTATTATGGTTTTGTTGGTGTTAGTAATGCTGATATTGGATATCAGCAAGGTGGATCGAGCAACTATACGGGAATGCAATATCAGTCTAATTTATATGTGGGATCGGCCAGTGCTGGTATGCCACATGAAGCAGGGGGATCGGCCAGTGTTGCTGGTATGCCATATGAAGCTGGGGGATCGGGCGAAGGACAAATGACTGGAGATGCTGCAAGCGATGCATATTTTTTACGTCAAGAAATTCATCCACCAGACAAGTATACACCTCCAACAATTCCAAGGGCAAAATGGAAGGGTGCTCGAGGGAGGAAAGGATGATGAATATTTAGATATTTAGTTTGAATTTAATAATATTTAGTTTTAATATAATAATTTGATGTATTGGTTATAAATATTACTATTATTTAGTTTTAATTTAGTTATATGATGTATTTGTGAATTGGTTATATTATTAACGATATTTCTATTTTATATAAATAAGTTTAGTTGATCGAACTACGGTAAAATGATGCAATACAATAACATTGCACTTTAAAAATAAAAATACAATGACATTACACAGTAAAATAATAAAAAAGATACAATGAATTACACTTTTACAATAAAACTACAATCACATTACACTTTTAACATAAAACTACAATAACATTACACTTTTAAAATAAAACTACAATAACATTACACTTTTAAAATAAAACTACAATAACACTACACTTAAAAACAATTACAGTGATTGATAACGCGGTTTTTACCAACATTTTATACCCTTAATTTGGATGATTGTATGCAATTCTTAGCTCTATTTTGGCCTCTTTATCGTATTTAATTCAACTTGAGATTAATCTGAGCTTAATAGAAATAAAGGCTAAAATAACAAGTTTTATGATGTTTTTACAATTCAAGGATGACCTTTGCACTTGATCTTGGATATTTCGTATTTTTAGTGCAGGTCACAGGTATTATTGGAGCTGTAGACATCAGGAACATAGCAAGAAGCGGAGCAGCGGAATTCAGAGCAAGCATCGAGCGCTCCAGCGCCCGTAGCGCGCCCCAGCGCGCGTGGCTCACTTAAATCAGTCACGTGCACAACGCTGGCGCTCCAGCGCCCGTAGCGCGCCCCAGCGCCGCGCCGCAACTCTGTCACAGCAGAAACCCTAATCTGCACGAGTTGAAGGCCCAATTAGCTAGGGTTTGGAGGCTGCCCACTCTATTTAAAGAAGGCTAATGCATCAGAAACACACACTCTCTACTATCACTTCTTCAATCCCTATTTTCTTTCCATAGTTAGAGTTATTTGGTTTCCCATTAGGATTTCCGTTTTCCTAGTTTTAGCTCTAGCTCCATCTTTACATTTCAAACGTTATTCGTCCAGCCCTTTTGGGTTTTGTAAGTTACTCTTTCTACTATTAATCCAGTTATTCGTTTTCACATCTTGCCAACTTGCATTTAATTTCTTGTCTTTTAATTCATTGCCATGGGTAGCTAATTTCCTTGGTGGTTTATGTGGGTGTGAACATCATTGGGGTAATTTGAGGCTTTGTTCTTAATCTTGCATAAGTTTTCATTATCAACCCTTAACATATAATTTGAGATCTTAAATTGTGTGTTTAACCCTTTGTCTTGGCTTACTCGATTGAGTTGGCTAATTCTTGGGCATATGTTTATGTGTTAGTTGATTAATTGATGCATGCATATTAGGAATTGGTAATGAGTAATTAATTGACTGATTAGTCTCTTTAATTAGATTAATGTGATTGGCTTTAATAATTGTTGAGAGTGGAACTAAAGGTGAGATCTCACTAATTAATCCCATTCTAGGCAATTAATCATTAGAATCATAACAAAGGAGTTAGATCTAACTCCGGCGTAATTAATCAACTCATGCATTCTTTTGTAGCCAATGATTGACACCCTAATGAATGTTCCGCCCCCATAAACCGTTGTTTTTATTATTCTAAATTTATTCCAATTTTAATTCCCTTGCATACAAAAACCCCCAAATTGTGACAAACCGTCAGACAACTAGTCTCGTGTATTACTCTCTTAGCCATTCCTTGTGAGAGACGACCCTGGTTTCCACTAAACTATATTAGGGGAACTTGGTTTTAAAAATAATTAAATTTATAAGTGTCACGACGCACCCATCAAATTTTTGGCGCCGTTGCCAGGGAATGGCGATGAAAGTTTTCACTAGTTGTTTGATTTGTGAATAGTGTACATAACTGTTTTCTTTTATTTTTCTTTGTTTCTTTCAAAAATAAAAACAACAAAAAGATTTTCTTTTATTTTGAATTTTATTTTCGTTTATTATTTTTAATTTTACTCCTCCCAGACTTGCTGTTCCACGAACAGTTGAGTCTGCTGCTGATACTCGCGCTCCAGCGCCAGTACAGCGCTCCAGCGCGCGACTGCGACTGCAACGTTGCAGCCGCGCATGACTCGATCCCAACCGAACCCCCAGCTTGCTGTTTTTGATCCTGAAATTGAACACACTTTGAGAAAAATTAAGCAAGCTAGGAAAAGGTTTATTGAGTCTCGTAGGAAACCGGAAGGTCCACCGTTTGAAGCTCTATTTTTCACCGGTCCTGAGCTTTCTGATTTGTCTGTTAGTGTTTCAGGTCCAAATTCAGTTATGGCAGACTATCAGCCCACCCTGAAGGAACTTGCAGCTCCGGACCTCAGCCAACAACCTTTGGGAATTACCTACCCAAGGTTGGACACTGAGTTCGAGCTCAAGGGAGCTATTCTGCACTTGCTCCCTAAATTCCACGGTTTGGCCGGAGAGGATCCACACCAGCACCTCAAGGAATTTCATGTGGTGTGTGAAACTCTCAAGCCAAGAGGAGTCAACGAGGAACATGTGAAGCTTCGGGCTTTTCCGTTCTCTCTGGACGGTCAGGCGAAGCAATGGTTCTTGAACCTGCCTAATGGAGCTGTCAACACCTGGATTGGCATGAAGAAGATCTTCTTGGAGAAGTTCTTCCCAGCCTCAAGGGCAGCTGCCATAAGGAAGGATATTAGTGGCATCCGCCAACTGCACGGAGAGTCTCTCCATGAATACTGGGAGAGATTCAAGAAATTGGTAGCAAGTTGTCCTACCCATCAGATCTCTGAGCAACTGTTGATCCAATACTACTATGAGGGTCTGATGGGTATGGACCGGTGCATGATTGACGCTGCCAGTGGCGGGGCCCTGATGGACAAAACTTCGGCAGAAGCCAGGCTCTTATTCGAAAACATGGCTGTGAACTCACAGCAGTTTGGCACAAGGGCGACCGTTGTGACCAAAGGGGTGAATGAGGTGGCTCAACAGGAGAGTGGTGGCCTACACCAAAAACTGGATGAGATTGCTACATTCATGAAACAATTTGCCATCAACCAAGCCAAACCGGGAACCTCAAGCCAAGAAATGGTGTGTGGGATATGCTCTTTGGAGACTCACCCAACTGATCAATGCCCACATCTCCAAGAAGAGGCAACAGTGGTGGCAGCTGCAAATACTTTCCCAGGAAAGCCTCAATTTCAGCCACAGAATCAACCTACGAGGAACACCTACAACCCAAGTTGGAGGAACCACCCGAACCTGAGGTGGAATAATAATCCACAACCACAACAAGTGTAGCAACCTCAACAGGTTCGGTACCAACCTCCCCATCAAAGGCAACCCCAGGCTCCATATCAGGCTCCAATGGCCTTGCCTCCACCACCGCAACAATTGGCTCTGCCTGCACCTCCAAATCCTAACGAGCCAACAATCGGTGATGTGATGAAGCTACTCATGGAGCAACAAAGGATGATGCTGAATTTGCAGAATGAGGTCAATCAAATGAGGGGAAACCCGGCCACACAAGCCTGTGAACAAGCTGGCAACTCACAGATCCCATCTCAAACAGTGCCCAATCCCAAGGGGAATGTGACTGCCATCCACATCATGACCGGAGCAGCTGGTGCTGAAAGCTCTGGACCAAAGTAGCCTCAAAACGGTCGACCGTCCAACTTAGGGACGTTAAAGCAAAGTGCTTCGTGGGAGACAACCCACCGGTTTTTTTTTAGTATTTTTAAATTTCGTATTTTATTTTTCGTATTTCAATTCCAGTATTTTAATTCCGTATTTTATTTTCTGTATTTTGTTTTTTTTTATTGGCATCTTTAAATTCTTGCATGCATTTAAATTAATTAGGATAGTTAATGCATTTTAGGAATTATAGCAGTAAAACACTGATTCTGCAGCAGAAGACCGCGCCCGGGCGCCATTTACGCGCCCCAGCGCGCGCATCGCATTTAAATGAAACGCCACGTTTTGGACGGCGCGCTCCAGCGCGCTCTAGCGCGCGTAGGGTTCTTCAAAACCCTAAACGCCCAAATTGCAGATTCATTTCTGCACTTTGCCTCCAGCAGCTCCAGCGGCGCGGCGATTTCTCTCCCTCTCTTCCACCAATTTTCTCACTTTTTTATCTCAAAAATAATCCATACCTTCATTCATCTTGTCATTTCATTGAATCCTATCAAGGTACATTGGTCTAAAACTCAATCTTTTGGTTGTTCTTGGTAGAAATCTGATTTTGGTTGAATGATTGATGAAGAATATGATTTTTGGTTGTTTAGGGAAGATTTAATCGGTTAGTATTGTATGTTTAGTGATTTAATCGGTTAGAATGTGGAGAAAATTGGAGTTGGGGTGTTATTGTCACTGTTTTGCGCTGTTACTACTGTCGCTGAAACCCTCGTGCGCTCCAGCGCGACATACGCGCTCGGACGCGAGGTACTCTCATGCCGTTGCAGATCGGGCGCTCGAGCGCGCCCTACGCGCTCCGGCGCCGGTCTGCTGCATAATTACGGCCGGAAGTTGTATTTTAATGCTTGTTAGGATTAGTCATGTTTAACTGCTATAGTAGATTTTGTTTTGCATTTGCATTTGTTATGGCATGATTAGAATTAACATTAGCCAATGTAACTAGACTGTATATTGGGACTCAATTGTCTTGTTCTTATTTTTCAGGCATGGCACCACGAACCCGAGGCGGTAAGGGGAAGAGGGTACGCACAACAGAGGAGGACGATCACTCCTACGATCAGCCTCACGACCCCGCACGCTTCCTCGACGTCACTGCCGAGATGGCTTTTCAGGCCACAATTCATAAGAGGAAACCCCTCTTTGAATTGGGGTATCAGTTCCATGACGAGGGCCAGGGACGGCTCGACATGGTGGTAGTGGAGATTGAGAGGCGGGGATGGGCCCACTACCTGCTCAGTGCCCCCGTCAGGGCGAACACCACATGGGTGCGGGAGTTCTACGCCAACTTCCATGATCGCACCGCCACTCAGGTGTTCCTCCGGGGCAAGTTCATTCCGGTAGACGTGGAGACCATAGCCACGCACATTCAGGTTGCCCCGGAGCCCGATCATGTATTTGGAGAGCCGGACGCCATCCAGACCATGGCTGCTACAGGCTTAGACGTGATCAGGAACCGTCTTTGCCTGCCGGGTTGCAGCTGGACATTGGGAGCCAACATGCTCCCCCGCACCCTGAAGAACTACACGCTCAACCTGGAGGCCAGAGCGTGGTCCCGTATCTATTTCAGCCACATCCACCCAGTCTCCTACATCTCTGAGCTCACTACAGATCAGGCTCTCCACCTCTACTGCATTATGGAGGGCCACTAGGTAGACTTGCCCACTCGCATTCAGCGCACCATGCATCAGGCTCACCACATTGAGCCCTACAGGTGCCTTCCCTTTCCATCCCTGGTCAACGCTTTGGCTATCCAGAGTGGTGTGCCAGAGTTCGCTGACGACGAGTGGCAAGGGCCACATTCCACCATCACTGCCGCCGGTCTTGCCACCAAGGATGCGGCCGCTCAGAACAAGACCTAGCCAGCAGGGAACCCCCTAGATGCCCTCTCTGCACAGATGACCCAGATGGAGGTCAACATGAGGGAGTACTTCGATCAGAACTTCGCTGCGGCTAAGAGCTATCATGATCAGCGGTACCTGGCCATGCAGACTCATTATGACCAGAGGATTGCTGAGATGCAGAGCGGGTTCAGATCCTACATCGACCAGCGCTTCTCCGCCGGTTATGGAGCTCCGGGACAGTCCCAGACTCCTATTGATGTCGATAAGGAGGAGGACGACGATGATGATGAGGATGAGGAGGCTGAGGAGGATGATGGTGATGAGGATGATGAAGGTTCAGAGGACGATTGAGTCCTCCGTAGGTCTTTTCTATACCCTTCTCTTTGCTCTTTATTTTGTTAACACTGGGGACAGTGTCTCATTCAAGTGTGGGGAAGGTGTAGATAAAAATTGGCTTTTGTAACATGCCTAACTCTTTTTCTTTTATTTTTCTTTTCCTTTATTTTATTTCATTTTATGTATTTTTAGGTAGATGATAGGGTAGTTTTCTTTATAGCACATTTTGGTTTGAAACTACTCTGCCCTTTAATTTAACTCTGAAATGTTGGCATGATAAATCTGATATGAGTGTGAATTATTTGTGTTATCTATGTTTGGTTGGTTGGATTACCTGTGAGATTTGAGCCTTAAATGTGATTACATGTATCAACTAATCACTTTCTTTCTGTGAGCACACACACACTTGTATTTGTTATTCCTGAATTTGCTTGATTCTTGTTTTGCATTTTATACATGTTGCATGTGATTGAGGCATAAATTTGTTTTTACATTTAAAAGCCACTTAGCCAAATAGCCAACCCATACACAAATTCCATTTGTTTGTAGCCAATTTGAGCCTTTATCCCTTTTTTGTTACTAAGCTCATTACAAGCCAAAAGACAGAAAAACAATGAAAAATCCCCTCTGAGAAACTAGGAGGACATGGTTTGATTATTGGGCAAAGGTCTTAAGTGTGGGGAAATTGGGTTAAATTGAGCACTGGTATAGAGTGCAAAATATTGGGATGTTGTAAGGGTAGCTATTGTA
The DNA here is from genome assembly GCA_013621005.1 of Aeschynomene evenia. Classification (NCBI taxonomy): domain Eukaryota; kingdom Viridiplantae; phylum Streptophyta; class Magnoliopsida; order Fabales; family Fabaceae; genus Aeschynomene; species Aeschynomene evenia. The sequence continues at coordinate 71,734 of RYYW01000132.1, read as the reverse complement.
CATAAGTGGTTCTTTGCTATTTGCTTTTCCACCTCATTTTAATTACCAAAGGAATTAAGATGAGGTATATATATATATATATATAAAAATCGAAAAATACAGAAAAATCAAGAAAAAAAATGTGAATTCCTGCAAATAAAGGTTGTTGGGTTCCTGGGAATTAATGTGAAAATAATTGGGAACATTGGGAATGACAATTGTAAGAATTTATGGGTTATTGATCTTGGGTATTTCTATTTTATCCATTTCTTCTCTCTCCATCTTTTCTGTAGAAATAGAAGTCATCTAGGATTGATCAAACCATGAAGTCTTAGTTTTTTGGAAATTAAGTCCACTTCCCATATATGTCATACTTGTCCCAAGCCCCGTTACAACCCTGAAAAGACCTCTTGATGCACCATGTTTGTAAAAATTGCAATGTTAGGAGTATAGCAAATTTATGGAATGTAAATACTTGTGTGAATTATTCAAATTGAGTGCTAAGCCGAAACACTGAGTGATTGAGAGAGAAACACACTGGTGAGGGCCAACTCAACCAACTTTGCATAACATGAATTGATTCTCCTAACTCATACTCTTTCTTGATGCCAACTGATAACATGTCAAGGGTATTGTATAAATCTGACCAAGGTGTGCTGTTTTGAATAACTTGCTATCATCTGTAGATTTTATTTTTCTTTTAGGACTTAGCTTAGGTGTTAGATGTGTTAGCCAATACTCTAAGAGATGCTTGGAATCATTGTTTTTGCATGAGTACATGCAATTGTTCAAGTGTGGGGATATTTGATAACGCGATTTTTACCAACATTTTATACCCTTAATTTGGATTATTGTATGCAATTCTTAGCTCTATTTTGGCCTCTTTATCGTATTTAATTCAACTTGAGATTAATCTGAGCTTAATAGAAATAAAGGCTAAAATAACAAGTTTTATGATGTTTTTACAATTCAAGGATGACCTTTGCACTTGATCTTGGATATTTCGTATTTTTAGTGCAGGTCACAGGTATTATTGGAGCTGTAGACATCAGGAACTGAGTAAGAAGCAGAGCAGCGGAATTCAGAGCAAGCATCGAGCGCTCCAGCGCCCGTAGCGCGCCCCAGCGCGCGTGGCTCACTTAAATCAGTCACGTGCACAACGCTGGCGCTCCAGCGCCTGTAGCGCGCCCCAACGCCACGCCGCAACTCTGTCACAGCAGAAACCCTAATATGCACGAGTTGAAGGCCCAATTAGCTAGGGTTTGGAGGCTGCCCACTCTATTTAAAGAAGGCTAATGCATCAGAAACACACACTCTCTACTATCACTTCTTCAATCCCTATTTTCTTTCCATAGTTAGAGTTATTTGTTTTCCCATTAGGATTTCCATTTTCCTAGTTTTAGCTCTAGCTCCATCTTTACATTTCAAACGTTATTCGTCCAGCCCTTTTGGGTTTTGTAAGTTACTCTTTCTACTATTAATCCAGTTATTCGTTTTCACATCTTGCCAACTTGCATTTAATTTCTTATCTTTTAATTCATTGCCATGAGTAGCTAATTTCCTTGGTGGTTTATGTGGGTGTGAACATCATTGGGGTAATTTGAGGCTTTGTTCTTAATCTTGCATAAGTTTTCATTATCAACCCTTAACATATAATTTGAGATCTTAAATTGTGTGTTTAACCCTTTGTCTTGGCTTACTCGATTGAGTTGGCTAATTCTTGGGCGTATGTTTATGTGTTAGTTGATTAATTGATGCATGGCATATTAGGAATTGGTAATGAGTAATTAATTGACTGATTAGTCTCTTTAATTAGATTAATGTGATTGGCTTTAATAATTGTTGAGAGTGGAACTAAAGGTGAGATCTCACTAATTAATCCCTTTCTAGGCAATTAATCATTAGAATCATAACAAAGGAGTTAGATCTAACTCCGGCGTAATTAATCAACTCATGCATTCTTTTGTAGCCAATGATTGACACCCTAATGAATGTTCCGCCCCCATAAACCGTTGTTTTTATTATTCTAAATTTATTCCAATTTTAATTCACTTGCATACAAAAACCCCCAAATTGTGACAAACCGTCAGACAACTAGTCTCGTGTATTACTCTCTTAGCCATTCCTTGTGAGAGACGACCCTGGTTTCCACTAAACTATATTCGGGGAACTTGGTTTTAAAAATAATTAAATTTATGAGTGTCACGACGCACCCATCAGTGATGTTCATCATCAACTACGAGCTAGACCCGGGAACATTTGGACAACGACTACGAGTATGTGCATGTCCTCCACAAATTCCATATTGTTGTGGTGCACGCATGTCTCGGTTATCCATCTCGTTTTGATATCGGGTAGACTTCGGTCGGCCTTTAATGGTTTGTTTCATCGTGGGATTTGGGAAAAGACGTGGGTCATCATATCGTGGCCACGTGTCTGGATGTCCCACCACACTGAACTCCTTCTTGTAGACTTTGCAGATTCGAATCATTTTGTATACATCATCCACAAGAGGTCTCCAATCTAGTCGAGAACTTTCACAAGCCGCAATTGCATGGCGACACGGATATCTGTTGACTTGGATGTCACCACAATCACAATATTTACTTCTAATATCAACCCTATCTTCGTTTGTGCCTGAACTCTCCTTGATTAGATAAGTCTCACATCTTTTGTCAAACTGGACGGCTCGAAACACTTTAGATGCTCGAACATTTGTTTCAAGATTTCTACTAACAATTTTTGAAAATTCAAATCTGGCATTTCTAAGTGCGTATGCATCTCTACCTCTACGAACAAAAAGATCAGCCAATCGTAGGTAAGTAGTTCTTACCAGTGATGTGATCGGAAGATTTCGTGCCTCTTTTAAAACAGAATTTACACACTCGACCAAATTTGTGGGCATTTGCCCCCATTGATAGCCACCGTTGAATGCGAGTTCCCATTTCTCTCGAGGAATCTCGTCAAGCCAATCCGTATAGATTTGTCCACGCTGCCTGATAACGTGGTTTTTGCCAATATTTTATGCCCTTAGTTTGGATGATTGTGTGCATTTCTTTGCTCTATTTTAGTCTTTTATTGTATTTAATACAATTTGGAATTAATTGGGACTTAATGAAAATAAAGGCTAAAGTAATAAGTTTTATGATGTTTTTGCAATTCAAGGATGACATTTGCACTTGATCTTTGGTATTTGGTGTTTGTGGTGCAGTTCATACCAATTATTTGAGCAATGGACATCAGAAACAGAGTAAGGAAGCGAAACAGTTGATTTCTGCTCAGGATCGGGCGCTCTGGCCCCCTACGGGCGCTCTGGCGAGCATGGGCGCTCGAGCCCCCTACGGGCGCACGTAGCAGCATTTTGACAGCAAGGGTCAATCTGCAAAACCGCGTTGGGGGCCCAATTGTTAGGGTTTTGAGGCTGCTTCCTCTATATAAAGCAGTGCTATTGCATCCAGAAAAGACACTTCAACATATCTTCTCACTTTTAAAACCCTAGGCTTTTGTTTTCCCTTTTAGTTAGAGTTTTTCTCTCATTAGGATTCCACCCTTTTCCTAGTTTTTGTTCTCTAACTTTCTCCACTCTTTTTCCGTTGTTTACTTTCACCGTTATTCGTCAAGTCTTTGGGTTTTGTAAGTTACTTTCATAATTAATTCAGTTATTCGTTCTTCATTTATTTCCTCAATTGCATTTTACTTTCCATTAATCCTTATTTTCTTTGTCTTTCTCTTTATTGTTCAAGTTGTTTAATTTCTTCATTCCATCTTTGCTTTTAATTCCAATTTATTTTCTGCCTTTTTATTTCCTCCATGAGTAACTAAGTCTCTTGGTGATTTATGAGGGTGTGAACATCATTGGGGTAAATTGAGGCTTTGTTCTTAATCTTGCATCAGTTTTCATTATCAAACCTTGGCATATAGTTTGAGATCTTAAATTGTGTGTGTTAAACCTTTATCTTGGCTTACTCGATTGAGTTAGGCTAATTCATTGGCATGTGTTTATGTGTTAATTGATTAATTGATGCATGGCATATCAGGATTTGGTAATGATTAATTAATTGGCTGATTAGTCTCTTTAATTAGATTAATGTGATTGGCTTTAACAATTGTTGAAAGTGAAACTAAAGGTGAGATCTCACTGATTAATCTCATTCTAGGCAATTAATTATTAGAATCACAACAAAGGAGTTAGATCTAACTCCGGCATAATTAATCAACTCATGTATTCTTTTGTAGCCAATGAGAAACAACCTAATGAATGTTCCACCCCATAAACCACTGTTTTTATTATTCCAATTTTATTCCAAATAATTTTTCTTGCATACAAAAACCCCTCAATTGTGACAAACGTCATACAATTAGTTCTGTGCATTGCTTCCTTAGCCATTCCTTGTGAGAGACGACCCTGGTTTCCATTAAACTATATTAGGGGAACTTGGTAAGTATTTCCGCCTGTCACGCGGACGACCTGGGTTTGATCCCCGGCAACGGCGCCAAAAATTTGATGGTTGTTGTCGCAACTCCCATAAATTTAATTATTTATAAACCAAGTTCCTCTAATATAGTTTAGTGGAAACCAGGGTCGTCTCTCACAAGGAATGGCTAAGGAAGCAATGCATAGAACTAATTGTATGACGGTTGTCACAATTGGGGGGTTTTTGTATGCAAGAAAAATTATTTGGAATAAAATTGGAATAATAAAAAAAGTGGTTTATGGGGTGGAACATTCATTAGGGTGTTTCTCATTGGCTACAAAAGAATTCATGAGTTGATTAATTACGCCGGAGTTAGATCTAACTCCTTTGTTGTGATTCTAATAATTAATTGCCTAGAATGAGATTAATCAGTGAGATCTCACCTTTAGTTTCACTTTCAACAATTGTTAAAGCCAATCACATTAATCTAATTAAAGAGACTAATCAGCCAATTAATTAATCATTACCAAATCCTGATATGTCATGCATCAATTAATCAATTAACACATAAACACATGCCAATGAATTAGTCTAACTCAATCGAGTAAGCCAAGACAAAGGTTTAACACACACAATTTAAGATCTCAAACTATATGTCAAGGTTTGATAATGAAAACTGATGCAAGATTAAGAACAAAGTCTCAATTTACCCCAATGATGTTCACATTCTCATAAATCACCAAGAGACTTAGTTACTCATGGAGGAAATAAAAGGGCAGAAAATAAATTGGAATTAAAAGCAAAATGGAATGAAGAAATTAAACAACTTGAACAATAAAGAGAAAGACAAAGAAAATAAGGATTAATGGAAAGTAAAATGCAATTGAGGAAATAAATGAAGAACGAATAACTGAATTAATTATGAAAGTAACTTACAAAACCCAAAGACTTGACGAATAAAGTTGAAAGTAAACAACGGAGAAAAAGTGGAGAAAGTTAGAGAACAAAAACTAGGAAAAGGGTGGAATCCTAATGAGAGAAAAACTCTAACTAAAAGGGAAAACAAAAGCCTAGGGTTTTAAAAGTAAGAAGATATGTTGAAGTGTCTTTTCTGGATGCAATAGCACTGCTTTATATAGAGGAAGCAGCCTCAAAACCCTAACAATAGGGCCCCCAACGCGGTTTTGCAGATTGGCCCTTGCTGTCAAAATGCTGCTACGTGCGCCCGTAGGGGGCTCGAGCGCCCATGCTCGCCAGAGCGCCCGTAGGGGGCCAGAGCGCCCGATCCTGAGCAGAAATCAATTGTTTCGCTTCCTTACTCTGTTTCTGATGTCCATTGCTCAAATAATTGGTATGACCTGCACCACAAACACCAAATACCAAAGATCAAGTGCAAATGTCATCCTTGAATTGCAAAAACATCATAAAACTTATTTCTTTAGCCTTTATTTTCATTAAGTCCCAATTAATTCCAAATTGTATTAAATACAATAAAAGGCTAAAATAGAGCAAAGAAATGCACACAATCATCCAAATTAAGGGCATAAAATATTGGCAAAAACCACGTTATCACTGCCGCATACGATCATAATGATGCTGAAACTCGGGCAGTTCTTGAATACCCTAAAAAAATTAATGTCATCAAACAAACTATAAACAATAAGATATTAATTATTAAATTACAAATTTAAATTTACCAATGCTCACGACGAGTCGAAACAAGTTTGGAGCTTTGAACCTCTTCAGAAAATTGGCACTGATATGTCTAACACAAAACATGTGAAATGCTTTTGGAGGTTCCCATTCTTCATTGCTGTGAGCAATTGCTGCTTTAATGGACTCGTGACGGTCCGAAATAATTCCGACTCCATCTTGAGTCACAACATGTTTGCGTAGATTTTGAAGGAAAAATGCCCATGCATCTCTAGTCTCACCTTCAACAACAGCAAAACCAACTGGCACAATATTCTGGTTCCCATCCTGTGCAACCGCAATGAGTAAGGTCTCTTTGTATTTTCCATAGAGATGTGTCCCATCAACCTGCACAAATGGTTTGCAGTATCTAAATGCCTTTATGCAGGGACCGAAAGTCCAAAAGACCCTGCGGAAGATGCTCGTATTCGGAACCAATTCGTTCCCATTATACGCTGGTACCGAATCTATTTGAACTATTGCACTTTGGTCAGCACTACACATTGTTGTGCACCATAAAGGCAAATCATGAAATGAGGTGCCCCATCCACCAAAAAGTTTCTTGATTGCCTTTTGCTTTGCGCACCACGCCCTTTGGTATGAGACAATATATCCATAACGTGAATGTACCTCTGCAATGATGGATTTAATCTTAAATGATGAATCTGCACTAACAAGTGGTTCAATAATTTCTGCAATCGTGCTTGCATCTAATTTTGAATGATCTTGTGATAGACTTGACCTGAGACAAGTGTGTGGTCCATTATATTTTCTGATCTCACAAAAATCTTTATTTTTCCTGAAACTGGCCCGGAGAAGCCATTGACAATCTTGCCCACATTGAAGACATTTACAGTAAAATGTCCTTGGCTCTGATTCCTCAACCTTGTAATCAACTCCTTTCAAAATGCTATATTTTTTTATGGCTTTAACAACATCTTCCTTATTATTAAATTCCATTCCGACAAAAAATTCGGAATCAACAAGAGGAGCTCCTACAAAAGCAATAAAGTACTAACAATAAGTTCTAATATTTAGAATAATTCATTCGTAATAAAATAAAAACAATAGTTAATAATAAAATATTAGTAAAAATAGTAATTTTAAGAACAGTAATAATAAAATAATCTACGCAAACATGTAAAATAATTAAAAATAGTTAAGAACATTAATATGTAAAATAGTATTTTACAATTACACTAATAATAATATTATTAACAACAATTAAGAATAATAAAACATTAACTAAATAATTAATAACATTGTCAATAAAATAATAATATAGCACTTAATCTAATAAGAATATTAAAATTCCCGTAGTAATATATCACTTAATTAAAAATACAAACAATAAAAAAATTCTAATTTGCTGCTATGTTATATATATATCAATAATCTAAGCAATTGTATATTATTGTATTATTATTTACACAATAATGTTAATTATAGCAAATAAAAGTTATAATTAACATTAGTATAATATAAAATAACAGTATAATATAATATAAATTATATTTAATAAAATAAATGAACAAATTACCTATATTAGCAAATTGTGGAAAGTGAGAAATTTTAGCAGCTTCCAGATTTAATTGATGATAGACACTCGAATCAACACTTAGATAATGTGGTGGAAGTATGAGAACATTTTGCTCTTCAACTGGATTTTCATTACCAATTTCATTGTTATTGTAGTAGTCATCATCATCATTTTGTTCCCAATCAATCTCCCTCTCTATAATATCTTGCGTATGAACATCTTCATTTTCCTCACCATTTTTTTCAAAATCAACATATATTTCCAAAGCATGAATACATGCAGAATATTGTTGATGTATCATTAACATAATTTTTGCAGTGTTATTATCAATTATTGGCATAAGTTGATAATATATGTTACCACCATTATTAAAAACTGGACATCTATATTTTATTGATGTCACTTTTTTGAGAATATTTGGATTGATACACTGGCATAATGTATTTTCCAACTGTTCCAATGTAAAAGAAAAATCAACATTAATATATTCTGGCTTCTCAGAAGTAAAAATTATACCTTTATTCGAACTAGTATGTATTTCACCATTTTGATGGACCATCATCGTGACAGTGGAATTCATTTTCACACTACTATAAAAAAAAGTGAAATTGTATGAGAATTCAACAAGAAGAGAAGAACATTAGAAGATAATGTGATGAAAAATGTACGAGAACATTAGAAAAACACGAGAACTTCAATTGCATTTTCCCCTTCCCATTACACTCTTTTTATAGGCAAAATGAAGGGTATTCACGGATTCATTACTCAAAACTAGCCAACACATCTCTGCACCAAAAACAATAAATTTACTCAGCTTTTTATGTTACCAATGCATGCCCGTGGGATCGGAAGGCTGTGACATGAGGTCAGAAGACTCAAGCAGCTTTATAGAATAAGACTGCCACGTGTCGACTTTTAATTTGGTCTGGGGGTACCCATTTCGCTAAGGGCGAAATATGTTCCGTGGGTCCGTGCGACATGATCTGACATTTCAGTCAACAGAGCAGCTTTTTAGGGGTACCTATTTAGTGCTAAGCGAAATGGGTACCTTACCCATTTTTTTAAAAAATTTCATAAACTTCCATATTAATAAAATTACTTATATTAAAATCCATATTAATAAAATAGAGCCTAATATTAACAGCTACTCAAAATATAGTTTTATCAACAATAAATTTAAACTAACTGATATAAATTCACTAATAAAATTACAGTTTATGTGTAGCATGCATGGATTACTAACTAGTTTATTAAGATAATTGAGTTTAACATGCACCACTTGAAAACTCATCCAAGTAAAATAATTTAATTGATTAACTGCACAAAAAAAAATTATACCCTAAAATCTTTTCACATTATATTTCCATCACTCACACCTAAAACATAAGAAACATTACATTACTAAAAATTACTGTTTTAAAAATTGGACCGGATCGAACGGTCCGACCGGTTGGACCGGGAATCGGACCCATATTCGGTCCAAGTTGGGGTTAAAGATCAGTCAAAAATTAAGAAAAGCGGTCAAAACCGGGAAAATCAGCCAAAAATTGATAAAAAGCGGTTTAACTGGCCAACTAATATAAAAGTAAAATTTTAAATTTTTTAAAATTTAATAACTATTTTATAATAAAATATAATATATAATATACTTTAATTACATAAATTAAGGACTATTAAAACTTTAAATTTATTAAATACTCTATATTTTAATTTTGATTTAATATTTTTAATACACTTTAATTTTTTATAATGATATATATATACAACGTAAAAGACATACAATATAGCATCCACCGTACAAACAAGGAAAATGTGAAAAATAAGTGAAAACACGTGTTTTAATTACACACTCTTACGTATTCATGTGTGAATAGTACGCGCATTAGCGAATACGTTTCAACAAAAATACGAATATATATTTCAATATAAAATGAACACATTTAGCTATCAAAAGTTAACATATTTATGTGTCAAAATGAATATACTTAAGTATGAGAAGTTAACACATTTATTTAAAAAACATCTCAAGTTGATGAAATTTATCCTCTCTGATGTTGCGATAATTGTTAACTGAATAAATACAATGTGTTCAACAATATAAATAAATAATGTGATCATTGATGAACATAAAATGTATTCATTGATGAACAATAATATGTTCTCTGAAACATGACTTATTTATTCATTGGTCATGAATATAAAATGTATCCATTGTTAAACAATATTATGTTCACTAATACATAAAACATGTGTTTAATAATGCATAAAAAATTCTTACTAACTCTTCTCTAGCCTCAAAGGATCATCAAGCTCATGTCTCCTCGTCGTTCTTCTTCTTCTTGTTCCAACCTCTGGTTTCTTTCCCCCAATATCCTCAACATTTAATTTGATTTTCTTCTATTATATAATAAAAAAAATTGGTAGAAAGAACACTTTGATAATTTGATGGTGTATCTTTTTATTTGTGATGATGTTGAAAAATAGAGCATGAAAAAAAAAAAGCATGAGAATATTGATAATGGAAGAAAGAGAGGGAACGAAAAAATAGAGAGAAAGAGTGTGGGTGAATTTGTTGGTTGAGAATAATCAATGTGTGTGTGAGAGTTAAAGGAAGAGTTGGAAATGAGTAGGTGTGTGCTAAATTTAAGTGGAAGAAGAAAAAAAAAATGATAAGAGGAAGAACAAGAGAACATAAAATTGTAAAGAGAGAGCAAGACTAGAGAGAAAATGTGTGGATGAATAAGTGAGTGAAATGTACTGTGAACTATACGATAGATGTATAATATGTTGATAAATATATAATATGTTGTACATCTATATTATCTATATTTTCTCAATTTTTTTATAGCATATAATTTATCATATCTATATATATTAATAGAAAGTTACATATTTTTATTATATCTAGTTATATCTTGGATTGAATCGATTAAAACTCTAAATTATTTCCTTGTCATGTTCAATGTCCGAACCAATTTTAAGAACCTCGCTAAAAATTAATAAATTGTCAAATGCATTCATTTCAACCTTGTAGCAAGAACAAATTGGACACTGTTCAAGAATTCGAAAATCCTTTCACAAACTCAACACCCCGTTTTTATCCTATTGACAACGCCAACGCGTATCAAGCCCGAAGAATTAAGATCAATAAGAATAAGCTTTAATTCCCCTTTTGAATCCAACATGAATATGCTGTTATTCACTAGAATCAAAACAACATATAAGAAATGGAGTGCAACCAACGAATAAGATCCAACTGTACAAGAGAAGCCCAAGGCTAACCAAAGGTAAACAAATAAACAATAACGAATCATACTTCAGTTTTTTCCGATCAGTACACCAGATATACACACTGCCACAGCCACCACTCTTATACTCGACACTGCCACAATCGTTTTCTTTCCCATTCATTGAACTCTTGGTTATAGTTGCAAGCTCCAAACTTCATTTTTACTATAGTCTAAACAGTAATTTGGCATCCTAAACTTTCGCAGCAGATGCTTTTTTCGCATGCTTTTCATCTTCAACATCCTGAAAGTTACCATAATAATCTTATCAAAAAGAGCTGGCTGCAGCTAAAATTATCATACCGAGGGAAGTCAATTTTGCAAATGGACTTTCTCAAATATCTATACAAACAACTTCACAATTATCACTACATGCTGCCCTCTCCAAACTTAGAGAAATTTTTGGGTGGTCCTGAACCGCATTTAATGTGTGGTCTAGAAATATTAATAACTACATATTTTGATTTATAACATCTAAAAAACTTATATAAAAAAATAAAAAGTATGTGGTTGTGAATATTCTTAAACCACATGTTAAGTAGTCCAGGACCACCCAAATTTTTCTCAACCTTCTGAGTGGTTTCACTTCCTCTTTCTTTCCTTTTTTTTTTTTTATTTTTCTTTTTCATAAAACCATATTTTATCTAAATTTTCTATATAACAATGACAAAATCAGTTCTACACAATAAACACTCATATTATCTTGTTGATTTTGTAATTCATTTAGTTGACATAAAAAGAACTTACAGATTGGCCAATCTTGTCAAAATCATCATCAAAGCTGCCCTCCCCATCATCTGAAAGAGATAAAAGAAAATCTGTTAGGAACCAGTTGCAGAACCACATGACTTTATTGAAAAAATATCATCCACAAAGAAACTCCTCTAGTTACTAATGTCAGTAAGAAATTAGTACCCAAGAAGCCATTACATCGGAAAGGAAGAAGTCAAAATGGAAAAAAAAAAAAAAAGGGAAAAAAGATCCAGACCCGTAGTCATTTGAGATACCTGTAAACCTCCCACGCAAAACCTTGGTGAATAACTGCCTACCTCTCTCATTCCCCCCACCCCCATGTTATACTGAAGATAGACAAAACGACAAGATCATGGTAGATCTTAACAGATAAAATCTTAATTAGTTGCCAAAGCAATGTCCATCCAAAGATTTCAAAATAAAGTTAATTGACAGTGGAATGCCTCAAGCTTTTTGCACAAACAAATTCTTACATGATGTGCAAAATTTTGTAGTCAATGATCTGAGTTACAAAACTTGGTTTTCTTGTTATACTGCACTACCTGCACTCTCTGACCAAACCTAAACAAACTATGATTATTGATTAATATACCTGGACCTTCGTCACTGTCTTCAAGATCTCCAAGAAGGAATGTATCCAAGTCTTGCTCAGTAGAGGATGCATTAGAAGATTTACTCTTCACATTCTTCCCAGTAGTTTCTGCCTTTCCAGTTCCCCCAGGAACAGCAATTTGCTCTGCCTTTTCCACATTCTTCTCTGCTGCTGCTCTGAGCTGAACCTCCTCCATATATTTTTTCTCATACCTGATTGTAGCATCATAATGCAAGATGATATCTTAATTTCTTTTTGTTTTTTGATAAAAGGCTAGCTTAAAAAGTGTTAAACTCTGCCCTCAAAATAGAATGAAAACAAGATAGCAGTTTTGTGATTAGTTGTAAAGACATATCAATAGAAAATGAAACAGGAACCAAACCAAACACTACCGTCATATTTAAAATGCAAATTCCATGAAGAAAATTTCACATTTAATATGCATAAAAGAATAACTAATTTATATAACATTCAATCATTAAAATAAACAAGTCGTTCATCAACATTATCTCTCTTTCCTTTCATGTTATTTTTTTCACATTGGTTTAGAACAATTTGACTTCAGTTATTCAGTATACATAACAAGGGCCAGCAGAAAATGTTTCTTCAATTGATCACTACTTTATTTCCTTCCTTGTAGCTCCTCCCTCGATGTAAATGTTTATTGTTCAAAGAATAAAGAAACAATCAGAATGGTGATTAAACATAAATCTTTCATAAAATAACAATGTTCCTTTTTCATTAACATGGTTAACATAGCATATGAATTACTAATATGATATGCTACTTACGGAGCCACATGTGTGTTGACAAGAGTGAAATATATCTTCCAAAAGTGTCTTTCTTTCATAGCGCGAGGACATAATTCATATCTCAACCTTGAAATTTCCTGGAAAGAAATAATTATTAAAATGATAATCAGTTTCATAATTGCAAGCCGGTGGAAATATACATTTTCAAATAAATAGATGTCTTTTTCAGTCCTTGCATTATATTAGCATAGCAGGTGGTAAATGGTAAAAGGCAGGTCTTTGATTGTTAGGGACTCCCAGTTTGGGAAGGTCTACAGAGGAGGGCTTTAGTAGATAACACGTAGATACTCTGTTGAAACACTAATAAGTGGAAGACTTTTAGGCAGGAAAGGTGGTTACTGAAGCTTGCCAAGTATAAAAAGGAGGAGCCTAACTGATTGGGTGTGGAAACCGGAAAATCATTTGTGTAGTTTGACTAGTTTCAGAATTTTAGAGAGGCAAGTGACTCTTAAATCTTCCTGTATGACATGCTCAGTCTTCCCCAAATTTCTCGGGCTCATAAGCACATTGCTTGGAATCCTCTATTGAATAACACAAATCCTTGCATATTCTAGCTCATATGTAGCTCAGTTTCATTATGCTTTTAAAGGATTAGCTCGATCCAAAAAAAAAAAAAAAAAACAACCCACACAGCAAAACATGCATGTTTTTAATTAGCATATTTTGTATTTGAAGCAACTTACAAACAAGAGCCTACTAAGAGAGATTTTTAGAGGAAACAACAAATAAGAAAAAAGGAGATTTATTTTTCTTAAAATTTAAGTTAAACAAAGTATGCACTGAAACTTAATCAAGAATCAACAGGGACCGAGGGATGCATTAGACAAGTTTCTCTACACGCACTGTTTAGCTTATACATATAAGGTGCAAATGAATGGAAAATGTATGACAGTGAGACAACAACAGCACCGGCACCACCAACCACAAAAATAAAGATAGAAAAGAAACAGAACGTGAAAGCATGCATCTCTTAATCAGGCATCATTATTATATTTCCATTTTTTGTTTTCATTTTCTATTTTTATATAGGTATAGAAGTTGTTTACTTGTTCTAGTGGGTAATAGTCATGGTATTTTCATTCAACCCATTTTCTGTTTTCACACTTTTGGCTGAAAACATAGAAAACAAAAATTTGACATTTTCTTATTTTCAATTTCATTTTCATTGTAATTAGAAAATACATGTGAAAATGTTAGTTTTGTTTCATTGAAAAATGAAAATAGAAAATGAAAACAGAAAACAAATTAATCACACCAATATTTCACATGCCTTTGACACATTTCTTTAGTAAACACGTTAATTGAAATGAATCAGAAAGCAATTACTACATACACTACCATTAAATGCTGAGTGGTTTCACTGTCTTTCATCCTTTGTCAATCCATGCATGAAACATGCTCCACAAGGAATCACAATCAGTCAAGAAAGAATACAATAAAGCAAACAAAAATGTATAACACACAATTTGTATACACTACACCCAATCTCAATTTCGTGATCATCAAGTCTCACTGTATCTAAACATGCATCAAACACGCAAAAAGAAAATCAATCCAGCAGAAAATGGACACAAAATTAAAAAAAAAAAAAAAAAAAATCGTAAAACCAAATGTCAAATTGAGGTTGCGGGCGGGGGAAACTTATGAACACATCTAAAATAGCTGAAAGAAAAAGGATTAAAAAAATTGAGAAAAAAGCAACGCAGAATTTACCTTAACAGTAGTAAGAACGAGAGTGGCATGCTTCTCCTGGAACTCATTGAGATCCTTGCGAACATTGGAAGCCACAGTGGGCACATCAGAGCCCTCAGATTCATCTGCATTTTCCAAATCCACTCACTCAAAACGAAATAACGAAGAAAAAATATTAAAGAAAAAGAGAGATCGCGATTTTAATTTCATGTTTATCATTACCGGAACTGAGAGGAAAGTTCTGGAAGGTAGTGGAAGTGAGGCCCCTGACGAAGGATCTGAGATCGTCGGTGACGCCGAACTTCTCGAGCTCGGCATCGTCGGGAGGAGATGAAGCGGAGGAGGAGGATGGAGCGGCGGCGGTGGCAGAGGCAATGGCAGCGGAGAGCTGAGGAGGGATGGATATGCCGTCGGAGATGGACTTGATGCTGTCGGCGTGCTTGGCGGCCTCTGCGGCAATGGCGGACTTGATCTGATCGGCTCTCTTGGAGGCCTCAGCGGCGAGTTCCTTGGACTTCTTGGCGGTCTCGGAGACGAGATCGGCGATCCTTAGGGAGGATGTTGTGGTGGTGGTGGAGGTGGCTATGGCTTGAGACTTCTTCGCTGCCTCTTCGGCGAAGGTCTTCGCTCGCTTCCACAGGTCCTCCATTTTGGTGTTTCGGTTCGGTTTTTCTCACTCTGTGCGAGCTTAGGAGAGAGAGAGAGAAAGAAAGAAAGAAAGAAAAGGGGGAAGAGAATGGTTGAAGAAGAAGGAAGAGAGCAACGGAAAATGAGGAAAAGATTGGGGAGTGTTTGTTTCCGGGAACGTCAGCGTATTGTAGCGGATTGGGCAAGGACAAATCAAACACTCCAAATCTACCTTTTATTTTCGAGTAAATACCTAATTTAATTTGTTCCTCAACATTAATACGAGAAATAAAATCTATATAATATATTAAAACTCATTTAATAGTAATTTATTAATTAGTCTATTTATTAAAATTTTTACATTGTGCCACATAGGATAATATTAATATCTTCTTAAAATTCATCTTATTTAATACTATAATATAAATATAAAAAATATTCATCATGTTACTATTTTAATATTACATAATATATCTTGAATTATTAAAATATCTAATTATTAATAGAAAAATATTTTTCGTAATATTAATTTGAATTATAATTTAGATAAATTAAAATAATTTTTATCTAATTATTTAATTATTTACTATACTCAATCCTACACAGAAAATAATTTTATTTTATAATTTTTTAAATAAGGTTGAGATGATTGATTAACTGTTACACGGGAAATGTAAAACATAAATAATGAATACATATTTTTTTGTTGAAAGATAATACTTATGAATTATTACTTATTAGTAATTATTAATGTTTGATAATTAGTGATATTTAAATATTTTTTGGTGATTTAGTGATTTTTAATGATTTATGGTTAGTAGTGAATATTTTAGAAAATTTTAGTTGATTGATATTAGAGATTTCTAATATTTTTGTTAATATGAAATAATTATGAACATCGATATATCAGATCACCTTAATAATTAGTGATTCTTTTGTGATTTTTGGTGATGGATTAGAGATTAAATATATTTTTAAATTTTGGATTTATTTAACAATATTAGTAATAATAAAAGAGAATGAAAAAGAGTATTTTAAGATAATTAGATGGAAATTTATCAAACAGGGCATGGTAATATAGCTAAAGGGGTGTAATAGTAGTCACTCCATATACATGATATATGATGATTCAATATACATGATCTGTTTATAAGAGTAATTTAAAAATTACATATTCATATTATATGATAAGTAGTTCTTAGACACTACCTCCAAGATCCTATTTCAATCTTATTTATATTCACTAATGTAAGAATAATTATATTATATATTTTTATTGTTATATTTGCAAAAATAAATTTTATAAATAACATTTTTATTTAACTCATTTTTATATAAGTATTTCTATTTCATTGATTGTTTAATATTTTAAATATAAAATTAGGTATAATTAATCACGTGCATTGCACAGGTATAAAACTAGTAATTATTCAAAATATTAAAATGATAATATGGTCTCCAATATTTGATGTAATTGACAAAATAGTCTTTCAAAATATGAAAGTAACGATATGGTTCTTCAAGATCGAATAATTAGGACAATATGGTCCCTCAATTTGTCCTAAAATTTCAATTTTGAAGGATCATGTTGCCCTAAAACTTCAATCTTGAAGAACCTTGTTGTCACATAAGAGTATCCTAGGAATATGTCATTATCGGATTTAGGATGAAACTTAGAAAGTTTGTCCTGTGTGTTGAGTATGAAACATGAAGAACCAAAATATGAAAATATGATATATTGAGTATTTTGTTCTTCCAAAGCTCATAAAGAGTTTTCTTGAGAATGAGTCTGAGAAAAACTCGATTTTAAATGTAGCATGAGGTGTTTATAGCCTCAGCCCACAATTCTTTCGAACGACCACTTTCCAATAGCATTGTCCTTGTAAGCTCCAGAACCCTTCTGAAAGAATTAGGCATAATTCTCTTAGAGTTATGAAAGTTTTAATGATAACAAGGTAAGCCATAAGTATAAAAATTTTACTTAAGGTTTTGCTAATATGTGCGCTAAGTGTCTCAGAAAGTTTTAAATTATTGCAATACCATGAGTAAAGACCAAGACAAAAGTAGCCTCGAGATCAATTGATAAAATCATAGCGCCAAAGATATCAGAAAGGATGTCTCAGAAGCGCAGAAGGTGAAAACATGTTTCTGAGGAAAGAACACTGTCGCCTCAGAAGGGTCTCAGAAGACCTTGCGACTAGTAGTTCTCAGATGGATCTCCCCTCAGAAGGTTCGCCTCAGAAGTCCGTACAACTCTCAGAAAGTTGGACTCAGAAGCAACCAAGTGTCTGGACTCAAGAGAGCGCAAGCAGTCTCAGAAAGCTCGCTACAACTAGCCAAGGAAGTGGGAACACGCGCACTGTGCAGTTCTGAAAAGTTCCTCATTTCGCGCTGACTGTAGCAGGGAGCCGTTCTGAAAAGGACACAGCCACATAAGCAAAGTGAAAGCTTCTAAAATTCGCGGCTCTTTGATGCCTATATATATGAGTTCAATTCCAGAGCATTGTGACGAAATTCTTGCGCTAAAAACTCTTTATTAAACGTGCAAAAACTCTGCTGAATTGAAAATCATCTGCGAAAACTTAGAACTTTCTCAGAAAGACAATTTTACGAAATTGTTCTTCTAACTTTGCGAAAATCTTCTAGTTCTGTACTGGTGCAAATTCTTACATTTGTAAGTTAAATCTAGAAGTCTACTAAGGGTCAAATTAAGTTTGTAACTTAATCTTAGTAGTTGGTTTTCGAAGCAAAAACTACTTTCCGAAAAACGCTAAGTCCTTCTTTGTGTGAAGGCAGGTTTAAGTCCTCTGGTGTTTGAGGCAAAGTTCAAAGTCCTTAATTGATTAAGGCAAGGAAGTCCTCGTTGTGAGGCAAGGAAGTCCTTAAGTGATTAAGGCAAGGAAGTCCTCGGTTGTGAGGCAAGGAAGTCCTTAAGTGATTAAGGCAAGGAAGTCCTCTAGTGTTGGAGGCAAGGAAATCCACTTCGGGTTGTGAAGTGGTGGAAGTCTTTACTTGGTAAAGGCATTGTTGTCTGGGAAGGCACTTTAAGAAGAATATCCAAGAACTCTCAACTGAAGGTTGGGGACTGAGTAGGTTGGTTATAACCGAACCAGTATAAAATTCTCTATGTTAAGCTTTTCTCCTTACTCCTTACGTGTACAAATCTTTGAGAAAAACTCTATCACAACTTTAATTAAGAGGTCTCGTGAAAACTTCATTGATTAAAATCAGAAAGCGTTTAAGAAACTCTAACTCAAAGTCATTTTCTTAAAACTGCTCAGAAAGGAACTTTCTCAGAAAGACTAAGTTCTCAGAAACTTAATTTTCTCAGAAAGCAATTTCCGCTGCAAACTTTAAAATCTACCTTCTGAGTAAAAACAGCTTTCTAAGTAAAAGTTTTAAGAAGTAATTTTTAAAACCTGCACGATTCAACCCCCCTTCTCGTGCACACATACACTTTCAATTGGCATCAGAGCTCGGTCCTTAAGGGGTTGAGCACTTCGCAGTGTCAAGGAAAAGATCCACAAAGGGAAATATGAATTCACCAGCTGCATTCATATCAGATGGGGCTTCGATAAACAGACCTCCTATGTTTCTCGGAGACAGCTTCGACTACTGGCGTGATAGGATGACGCTATTCATCAAGCACACCAGTCTGGACTTATGGGATAGGATCGAGAATGGAGACTATCAGCCTCTGCAGACAATTACAGAGGATGTTGTGGTTGCAACAGACGCTGAGCCAGGAGTGGCACCTCCAGCACTCAGAACCTATACAAGAAGAGTCCCTAAGGACGAATGGACTCAAGAAATGAAGGAGAAGATACAACTCAACTTCAAAACCAAGTATATTCTCCTCTGTGCTTTACCCAAGGTAGAATATGACAAAATTGTGTCATGTGATACTGCACAAGAGATTTGGGAAAGACTTCATATGCTGCACGAAGGTAATGACGAAGTCAAGGAAACGAAAATCTCAATGCTCGTACACAAATACGAGTCCTTTAGCATGCAGCCTGAGGAAACTATTGACAGCATGTCAATAAGATTTCTCCATATCATCAACCAGCTGAAAGTCTTGGGAAAGACTTATTCAAACGCTGAGATGGTAAGAAAAATCCTCAGAAGCCTTTCTGCAAAATGGCGTCCTAAGGTCACAGCAATCCAGGAAGCCAAGGATCTAAACCAGCTGGGTTTGGATGTACTATTTGGTTCGCTCAGAACGCATGAGATCGAACTGGAAGGGTTGCTCGGAGGACCATCCGATTCCTCCAGACCTCAGAAGGGACTGGGTCTGAACAGTCAAGTCAGAAAATCTTCCAAAGCTTTCAAAGCTGAAGAAGCTTCTGAGTCTGACAATGATGAAGGCTCAGAATCTGACGACGACGACATCTCTCTCCTAGTAAAGAAAATGAAGAAAGCTTGGAGAAAGAGACCAAACAAAAGCAAGGAATTCACTCCTAAGAAAGGAAAGTCAAAGCCTTCAGATGCCACATGCTTTGGATGTGGAGAAAAAGGCCACTTCAAGACGGAGTGTCCACAAAACAAAGGGAAGAAGAAATTCATCCCCAGAAGGAAAAATAAGGCAATGGCTGTAACCTGGAGTGATTCAGAAGAAGAAGCTTCTGAAGGAGCAAGTGAGGAAGAAGAAGCTAATGTTTTCTTCATGGCAGGAACTGACTATATTCTGGAAACAGAATCTGAATCAGAAGAGGTACCAAATTCTCCTCCTCTTTCATATTCATACGATGAGCTCTCAGAACTTTATTATGATCTTCTGAAAGACTCAAACGAGCTAGCTAATAGTTTCAGCAATCTTAAAAAATCTTTTAAAAATTTAGAAGCTGAAAATGTAAGACTAACTCAAGAGGTTCAGAACCTAAGGCTTGAAAGAGACGACTTCAAGGGTAGATACCTTGAAAGTCATGACCTGTATCAAGCATTAGAAAGTTTGTCTTCAATCACAGTAGAGAAGGCTGAAAAGGCCATGATCGAACTGCAAAAGACAAATGAACTTCTAACCTCTAACTTAGTTAAGATGGTAAATGGTGAAAAGATGCTAAGTCTTTTGCTTGGGGGTCAAAAACCCTATAAAGACAAAAGTGATCTTGGATATGAAGAAGTCTTTGAACCACATGATCTTGATCCATCCTTAACCAAGTCACCTCGCATGTGCATTATATGTTTTAAGAGTGGTCATGGTTCTGAAAACTGCCCTATGTTGAAAAAAGGAAAAATCTCTAAGCCTCAGAAGGCTAAGAAGAAAACTCAGAAAGCAAAGCCTTCTAAGAAGACTAACCCCTCTCAGAAGGGTAAAACTTCTCAGAAAGCAAGTGCTTCTGAAAAGGGCAAACAAAAGGGTTCTAACTCTCAAAACCATAACCCTTCTAAGAAAAGAAGGCAAAAGTCCAAGAAAGCTAACAAGCAAGGACCCAACAAAGAATGGGTACCTAAATCTATTAACTTTGTGACTGCAGGTACATCATCAAGCGCTGCTCCACCACCACGATGAGCAGTGATACCTTGACAGTGGCTGCTCGAGGCACATGACTGGAAGCAAGCACTGGTTCAGAAGCCTCAAGCCCAAGAAAGGCGGAACAGTGCGATTCGGTGATGGCGCTAAGGGAAGAGTCACTGCAATCGGAGATGTTGGTAAGGATTCCTCTCACCAAATCTCAGATGTACTTTTGGTCGATGGTTTAACTCACAATCTATTAAGCATCAGTCAATTTTGTGACAAAGGCTTAAAGGTTGAGTTTTATGCCAAGTATTGTCATGTGATTAATCTCACAAATGACAAGATCGTTCTGAAAGGAAAACGTGTTGGTAACATCTATGTTATCCATCTGGATTATCTAAAGGATCAAAACGTGGAGTGCCTTGTCTCTGTCCAAGAAGACAAATGGCTATGGCATAAGAAACTTGGTCATGTCCATATGAGACTTCTTTCTGAACTCTCTCAGAAAGGACTTGTAAAGGGCCTTCCCAGCATTAAGTATCAGAAAGATGCAACCTGCGACTTCTGTGAAAGAGGGAAGCAGACCAAGGCTTTCTTTCCCAGTAAAAGTGGTATTTCTACTCAGAAACCACTGGAACTGCTCCACATGGATCTCTTTGGACCAACCAGAACGGGTTCCCTTTCTGGAAAACGCTATGGTCTTGTCATAGTGGATGATTACTCTAGATTCACTTGGGTTTTCTTTCTAGCCTCTAACGAAGAAACTTTTGACAAGTTCAAAGCATTTGCGAAAAGAGTTTCAATAGAAAAGGATTCTCATATTCAAACCATAAGATCAGATCATGGTGGTGAATTTGAGAATCATGCTTTCGAAAAGTTTTGTGAAAATCTGGGCATTGCTCACGAATTTTCATCTCCCAGAACTCCTCAACAAAATGGAGTGGCTGAGAGAAAGAATCGAAGCCTTCAAGAGATGGCAAGAACAATGCTCTTAGAAAGCGGACTTTCAAAAGGTTTCTGGGCTGAAGCAGTTAACACTTCATGCTACATTCAGAATCGAGTCTTTCTGAGACCAATTCTGAAAAAGACTCCTTATGAGCTATGGAAGAATAAAATACCAAACATTTCTTATTTCCATGTATTTGGTTCTTCTTGTTTTATTCTCAACACAAAGGACAAACTCTCTAAGTTTGATCCTAAGTCCGATGATGGATGCTTCCTAGGATACTCCTCAGTCTCTAAAGCTTACAGAGTATATAACAAAAGGAGTAAATGTGTTGAAGAGACAATCCATATTAAGTTCAAAGAACTCAGTAAGGACATGTCTTGGAAAGATGCAAACTTAGAAGATGAGTTTGAGAAACTCAACATCTCTTCTGAGAAAGCCAAAAGAAAAACTCTTATAGATGATGAGACTGATTTCCAACCCATGGAACAATCATCTCCATCTAAAGAAAAACCTAGTAGCATCATCGAAGCTCCAGAACCTAGAAAATCTAGTTCTCCAAATACAATGGAACTTAGATTCTCAAAAGGACAAGCTTCTGATGACTCAGAAAGAGAACCTTCTGTGTCTCCTTCTCAGAACCCTACTCCTAAAGGGATTAGAGGTTCAAGAGACTTGAAGAACGTCTCTCAGAACGAAGTCTTGGGCGATCCAGAACGTGGCGTAAGAACTAGAAGGAACTACACAAATCTTGCTATGGTTTCTGAACTTGAACCAGACTCCATAGAAGAGGCGTTAGATGATCCTAGCTGGGTAAATACCATGCAGGATGAACTTGACCAATTCGAGAGAAATCAAGTTTGGAAACTAACTCAGAAGCCCAAAGGCAAGAGTGTCATTGGGACTAAATGGGTGTTTCGAAACAAACTTGATGAAAACGGTCAAGTCGTGAGAAACAAGGCCAGATTAGTGGCTCAAGGGTACAACCAACAAGAAGGGATAGACTACGATGAAACCTTCGCTCCAGTCGCTAGATTGGAAGCTATCAAAATGTTGCTAGCCTTTGTTGCACACAAAGGTTTCAAACTCTATCAGATGGACGTTAAGTCTGCCTTCTTGAATGGATATCTTTCTGAGGAAGTTTATGTAAAACAACATCCTGGTTTTGTGAATGATGCATTCCCGGATCACGTATTTAAGCTTACAAAGGCTCTCTATGGTCTGAAACAGGCTCCAAGAGCTTGGTACGATAGATTGAGCTCTTTCCTGCTTAAAAACAGATTCTCAAGAGGGAAAGTGGACACAACTCTCTTTACACTCTCAGAAGACTCTGGCTTCTTGATTGTCCAGATTTATGTTGATGACATAATATTCGGCGCAACCAATGATTGCCTTTGCAAAGAATTCTCCAAGCTTATGCAAGGTGAATTCGAGATGAACATGATGGGAGAATTGAAATTCTTCCTAGGATTGCAAATCAAGCAAGAGTCAGAAGGGACAGTTATCCACAAAGAGAAGTATACCAAAGAACTTCTGAGGAAGTTTCTAATGGATAAGGCCAAACCCATGAGCACTCGCATGCATCCCTCTCAAGTAATTGACTTGGATGAAGATGGTGAGAAAGTCTCAGAGAGCAACTATCGAGGGATGATTGGCTCACTTCTCTACTTAACTGCCTCTAGACCAGATATTCAACTCAGTGTTGGGATCTGTGCTAGATTCCAGTCTAAGCCTAAGCAATCACATTTAACTGCAGTTAAACGAATTTTACGATATTTAAGTGGAACTACTAATCTTGGTCTTTGGTACAAGAAAGGTTGTTCTTCTGATATTGTAGGATATTGTGATGCTGACTACGCTGGAGATAGGATCGATCGCAAAAGCACAAGTGGCTGCTGCTGCTTCTTTGGAAAATGCTTGATCACCTGGTCTTGCAAGAAGCAAAATACGATCGCCCTATCAACTGCTGAAGCTGAATATGTGTCTGCTGCAAACTGCTGTTCTCATATGCTCTGGATTAAGAATCAGCTACTTGATTATCAATTAAGGTACACCAAAATTCCTATCCTTTGTGATAATACAAGTGCTATCAACTTAGCTAAGAATCCTATTCAGCATTCCCAATCCAAGCACATTGATATAAAATCATTTTATTCGGGATCATGTGCAAAAAGGCGACATTGAACTCAAATTTGTGAATACTGAGGATCAAATCTCAGATATATTTACAAAGCCTTTACCCGAGGATCGTTTCAATGTTCTGAAAGGACTTCTTAATCTAAGACGTTTCTAAGTACTTTGAAATTAAAAACTTTTTCTTAGAAACCCCCTTAGTCCTAGTTTAGACTCTGAGACAAACAAGAGAACTAAGCTTCTGAGTTAGAAGAAAGAAAATACACAAAACTCTATCTGAGAAAATTAGTTCTCAGAAGACTCATCCCTCAGAAAGGAGACCTTCTGAAACATCTCTCAGAAGGAGCATTTCTCAGAAGGTCCACTTCTCTCAGAAGGGTACCTTCCGAGAAACAAGTTACCAACGGTAACTTTTGGATAAGCGTCAGAAACGGCTAGTTACAAGCCAGTTCTATAAATACTCAAGGCATTGTTCCATTTGAGCACTTTGCGCTTAAAACATACCAAAATTCTGCCAAATCCTCTCCTCGCTTTCCAATCTTCATCTGTTTCATTTCTCTCCTCTCTCTCTCTCTCTCTTCTATCTCTGCTCTCTTGTTCTTCTCTATCCACCTTCATCCCACTCCAAACTTAAATTTTTTCCCAAATGGCCTCCTCTGGAGAAATTAAGGGATTAATGAGAAACAACTTTAATGAGTTTTCCGAAGACATCCTCTACGAGGATGAGAAGATGCAATCCCTATTTCACAAGACCTATCTCCCACAGAATCTAGCCATGGGAAGGGTATTGCCTCTCAATGTCTACAACCAGGTGGACGAACTTCAGCTCACTTTTCTTAAGCAACCTGGATGGCCAGCCATGATGAGCTCCGAGGATGTATGCTACCCAAATGTGGTGAGGGCCTTCTACTCCCAAATCGAAAGGTTCACCAACAAAGGGGTCAAGAGCACGATTGCCGATCAACAAATCCGCTTCTCCTCCTCTGACATCAACAAAATCTTCAAGACCCTGAATGGTGGTGCTGTCATCGCCAACGACCCAGAATGGGTCAAGGAGGTAGATGACTCAGAAGAAGAAGTAGTGACACTTCTGACTGGTAGCAACAGTCTACCACTCAAGGGCGTAAAGGTGCCTCATCTCACGCAAGAGGCCAGAATCATCTTCTCAGTTGTTCAACATACCCTTCTCCCTCGGATTGGAGACATGGGGAACGTCACCACCATGGATGCATGCCTACTGTACCATCTGCTGAAGAAGGAAAGAGTAGATTTTGGAAGGATGGTGCTCAACTACATGATGCACCAAGCTCATCCTAAAAGGGCTCTCACAAGTCTACCTTACGGAAGCCTTCTGACCAAAATCCTCAACCATCTCTCCTTCCCACTTGAAGACTACGAGTACGTCTTCAACCACAACAAATTCACGATGGTCACCTTCAACAACATCAAGAAGAAGAAGGAGGAAGCAAAGCCTTCTAAAGGAGCTGCTGGTCCCAAACAGCCCTCTAAGGCTGAAAAAGGAAAGGAAAAGGTTTCCGATCCTTCAGAGAAGAAGAAGAAAAAGCAAAAAGTGACTCATCCCTCTCCAACAAGGGTGACAAGGAGTATGGATTCTGAGGAAGCTCAGAAGACTCCTCAGAAGGAACCTGAGGTTGTTGAGGCTGCTGACGACTCAGAAGAAACAACTTCTGAGCAACTCCTGACCAGAAAGAGGAAAACACCTCCAACACTTCAAGTCCCAGACGTGCCACCAGAAGGGAAAAAGAAACGTGGTCGTTTGGTAAAAGCTTACTCTAAAACTCCACCTTCCTTTCTTAAATCTTCTTCTACTTCAATTCCTGTTTCTGATTCTGTTTTTGGTCTTAAACCCACCAAATTTAAAACTAAGCTCCTGCATTCCTTGAATTATCAGGGAAAATTTCACAAAGGAGTGGGGATAAAAACCACTAAGAAACAGACCCCGCCGAAGCCGACGGGTAAAGAAATTGTAGCAGTTGCTGCTACTGCTGCCACCATCACTACTGCTACTGCTACTGCTGCTGTTGTTGAAGAAAAAGCAGAAGCTTCTCATCACTCCTCCCCCTCTAGGAATGTCTCCCCTACCAGAGAAGACATTCAGGGGCATGGAAGAAATGTTGCTAATTCCTCTTCTGAGGAAGAAGATGCGGGAAGCTTCCATATTGAGCATCGCACTCCAGATGCTGGAAGCTCCAAGAAAGAGCCCCAGAAGAGACCATCTGAGGTTTCTATGGTGGAACTTTCTGAGGCAACCACAACTGAAGTTGCTACTGTGAATGCTGAGTCATTGGCTCAGACGATGCTTGACGTCCAGAAGGAACTGGATCAACCTTCTGAGACTCCAGAAGCTGCTCTGATGCAGCCACAACAACAACTACAACATGAGGAAGCCTTACTTGAACCAACTTCTGAGGTTGTTCCCATCTCTTCTGAGATCCCTTCGGAACATGAGGAAACTCATGTCTCAACACATGAAGTAGTGCTAGGGACCACCAGCACTGGGCTCAGCTCAGAGGTGGGCGCTGACGCTACCATGGCTGCCGGAGTTGCAGCAGTTGAGGCATTTGTTGCCCACAGTTCCTTAGAAGGAACTCTATCTGAGAAGGACTCTCAGAAGGAACCAGCGGTTCCTCCTCTCGATCTCACAGAAGTTCCTCCTCCATCCTTCAATCAACAGGGTCCTACCTTCTCGATTACTGACTCGATGATTAGTCCTGGCTTCCAGCTGGGAACAATGGTAGTCACACCACCCTCTGTGCAATTTCGGCCTTTCTTTGGTCGAACTGAGAAGTTGAAGTGCATTGAAGCCATACATAGCCAGATGTCAACTTTCAACCTCTCTGAAGATGCTCAGACTTCTGGTGAAATGGAGCAACCATCAACTCGGCAACCTTCCGATCAAGACCTTGCTCTAGTTTCTGAGGACACTCAAAGGCAGCCTTCTATTGAACTCGCTGCTATTGAACACAAAGTTGTCCATGAAGAAGAACTTCCTGCATATCAAAAGAGGGATATCATCGATGATGTACTTGAGGCTGAAGTCCCTCGTCCTCCTCCATCTCAGCCCTCATCTTCTCAACAGCCTTCCACTTCCTCTGAACTACCTCCAGAATGCGCTCCGCATGCGACTCAGAGCGAGATTCTCATGGAGATATGCCAGCTGCTACGCTACATTGCTAGAAGGCAGTAGTTCTAAGTCAATGATGGCGTTTATGTCTTAGCCACCCTTTTTGATGTAACAAAGGGGGAGTAGATAAATGATAAAATTTTTGTACAATGGCTATACGTAAACACTAGGCTAGGACTTAGGGGGAGCAACAACTTAGGGGGAGCAACAACTTAAGGGAAGCAAAATATTTTGTATCTCTACAAAACCATCAATGAAAAATCATTATTTTGGCATCTCATGTTTTTACTTAATTCTATGCTTATTCTTAAGTATTTGACATCTCTTGATTTACTTAGCCTGGTATTTCTGAATTTCATACATATATTCATCAAGAAATACACGCTATGTAATTGATAATCTCAAACAGTAATCATATATTGCATACCTTAACTGTTGATTATCAAAGCCTTCTAAGAAAATAACAGGGCCTTCGCTTAGAAAGCAATGTTAAGCTCTAAGAAAGCAAAAGTGCATTCTGAATAAGTTGTGAACTTACTCAGAAACACTTCTGAACTTAAGCAAAATTATTATCTTAAGACTTAAGTTGTTATCATCAAAAAGGGGGAGATTGTAAGCTCCATAACCCTTCTGAAAGAATTAGGCATAATTCTCTTAGAGTTATGAAAGTTTTAATGATAACAAGGTAAGCCATAAGTATAAAAATTTTACTTAAGGTTTTGCTAATATGTGCGCTAAGTGTCTCAGAAAGCTTTAAATTATTGCAATACCATGAGTAAAGACCAAGACAAAAGTAGCCTCGAGATCAATTGATAAAATCATAGTGCCAAAGATATCAGAAAGGATGTCTCAGAAGCGCAGAAGGTGAAAACATGTTTCTGAGGAAAGAACACTGTCGCCTCAGAAGGGTCTCAGAAGACCTTGCGACTAGTAGTTCTCAGATGGATCTCCCCTCAGAAGGTTCGCCTTAGAAGTCCGTACAACTCTCAGAAAGTTGGACTCAGAAGCAACCAAGTGTCTGGACTCAAGAGAGCGCAAGCAGTCTCAGAAAGCTCGCTACAACTAGCCAAGGAAGTGGGAACACGCGCACTGTGCAGTTCTGAAAAGTTCCTCATTTCGCGCTGACTGTAGCAGGGAGCCGTTCTGAAAAGGACACAGCCACATAAGCAAAGTGAAAGCTTCTAAAATTCGCGGCTCTTTGATGCCTATATATATGAGTTCAATTCCAGAGCATTGTGACGAAATTCTTGCGCTAAAAACTCTTTATTAAACGTGCAAAAACTCTGCTGAATTGAAAATCATCTGCGAAAACTTAGAACTTTCTCAGAAAGACAATTTTACGAAATTGTTCTTCTAACTTTGCGAAAATCTTCTAGTTCTGTACTGGTGCAAATTCTTACATTTGTAAGTTAAATCTAGAAGTCTACTAAGGGTCAAATTAAGTTTGTAACTTAATCTTAGTAGTTGGTTTTCGAAGCAAAAACTACTTTCCGAAAAACGCTAAGTCCTTCTTTGTGTGAAGGCAGGTTTAAGTCCTCTGGTGTTTGAGGCAAAGTTCAAAGTCCTTAATTGATTAAGGCAAGGAAGTCCTCGGTTGTGAGGCAAGGAAGTCCTTAAGTGATTAAGGCAAGGAAGTCCTCTAGTGTTGGAGGCAAGGAAATCCACTTCGGGTTGTGAAGTGGTGGAAGTCCTTTACTTGGTAAAGGCATTGTTGTCTGGGAAGGCACTTTAAGAAGAATATCCAAGAACTCTCAACTGAAGGTTGGGGACTGGAGTAGGTTGGTTATAACCGAACCAGTATAAAATTCTCTGTGTTAAGCTTTTCTCCCTTACTCCTTACGTGTACAAATCTTTGAGAAAAACTCTATCACAACTTTAATTAAGAGGTCTCGTGAAAACTTCATTGATTAAAATCAGAAAGCGTTTAAGAAACTCTAACTAGAAGTCATTTTCTTAAAACTGCTCAGAAAGGAACTTTCTCAGAAAGACTAAGTTCTAAGAAACTTAATCTTCTCAGAAAGCAATTTCCGCTGCAAACTTTAAAATCTACCTTCTGAGTAAAAACAGCTTTCTAAGTAAAAGTTTTAAGAAGTAATTTTTAAAACCTGCACGATTCAACCCCCCCTTCTCGTGCACACATACACTTTCAGTCCTAGCCATCTCTTGAAGACTTCAATTCTTTCTCTCAGCAACTCCATTTTGCTGTGGAGTTCTGGGATAAGAGAATTCATGAGCAATGCCCAAGTTTTTGAAAAACCTTTCAAAGGCATGATTCTCAAATTCTCCACCATGATCAGAACGTATGGTAAGGATTTTAGAGCCTTTTTCGTGTGTGATTCTATTATGATTTGGAGAGAGAAATTAGTTGTGGGAAAAGGAGAGTATTAGTAGCAGTAAAAGAATAGAAGGTTCTTAGGCTTTTTCTAGGAGAGAATTCAGGTACACTTGGAGAGAGAGACTAACTCTCGAAACTCAGCCTTGTAATTCTTCCTTGTTATTTCCTTCTTTCAATACAATCAAAGAAAGGAATCATCTTGGTTCCCTCATTCTGTTCTGTTCTATTCTCTGTGTGGGTGTGTTTTTGTGCAGGTATCAGTGTAACAATGTGCTGATATAGTTATGAATTATTTTTCTTGACTGAATTTGGTTGGTGAGTTTTTGGTAATGTTGATGACTTGTTGGATTGACAGTTTGAATTATGTATTGAAATATGCTTCGTTTTTACTCTTAGTAGCTTTATTTTTTTATTTTTTATTTGCCCAAATACTTCAAAAATTCAAGTCACCTAGTAGCTTGAATGTTTTTACCTAGATATTTCAAAAAGTTCATAACATAAAGAAGAGTTTCAGCTCATTTAGCTTTATCACAGGGTTAGATATATTTATTACATTCATTTTTTATGTTGTCTGGCTTGATATTTTGTGATAGATTTATTTGAAACCTCGAATGTTTGGCATTAATATAACTATGGACAGATCATATCTTATATACAATTATACTTTTTATCTAGAGTTCATTGTTATGAAGTGTATTTTACTGGAAATATGATGCAATATGGACTTGATTGCATATGTACATCATTTTTTTTTTAGATTACATAGTTATACGGGGACATTTAGTCATCATGAAAGGGAAAAAATTTAGAACATTAGTTTACCTAGATGGTTCAAAAAGTTCACACAATTATTTTGCTTGACATTAATAGAACTATTGCACAGTTAAATAATCATATTTCAGATAAAAGTAATTCCAGAGATTTCATTATAGTTTGAATTGAGTATAGCTTACCTAGTCTGTAAAGCAAGGAAGAAGATCTTTGACTATGTAGAACCTGATCATGAAGAAATGATAAAGAGTTCTCAAAATCTACTTCAAGAAATGTTTTCAGTTTATTCACCTTTAAGAAATCTTCAAGAAATTGTATCTCTTTAAAACTAAGTTTATTGAGGCAGTGATTGAGACTCGGTGAATGAGTTGTTGAATTAATGGAGTATATATAGTGCCTTGAAAATTTTGAATTTAAGCTGATTGTGTTATTCCACAGCTTATCCCAATAAGTGAATCTTCTAAAGATTTCCAAGCCAACACAAATTGACTAATAGTAAGAATGCAGAGTAAATCATGTTTGAAAATTTACTGGTAGCTTAATTTATTGAGTGCAAGCAAAGAGTAAATAATGTCTACAGAAAAATGTAATGTTTTATATATTGCTATTTTTATATGTCAGGTTTTATATGTTATGTGCAAGTAACCCAATTTTATACTTATTACTTATTTACTTATGCAGGCAATGTGATGCTAGCTTATCAGGAAAATAATGGACACTTGGCTATCAATTTTTAATGGTTTTTAGGCTCCAAAACTAATACTTGGGTGTGCTTTTGATGGACTTGGAACTATGAGTATTATTATATAAATAGATAGATGAGTAGATGCATCGCCTGAAACTATGTGAAGCTGCTGTTGATTTACTGCAAGTTCAGTGTATTGAGTAAACAAAGTTAGTTTGCAATAATTACAAAAGTTGTGACAGTCAATAAAATCAGATTTATTTTGTTACTTGTTAAACAAATAGATAAGCTTATTTTGGCGGGCTTTTGGTGTAGGGCTCGGGATGGAACTATCCACGTTTTATATATAATAGGATTTTCTTTTTCGGTTGGAATGATTATGGTTATCAAAGTTGCAAGTCAACTCGTAAACTCGTATGAGTTTACGTTTTTAGGGCATATAATCGAATTGACTTGCATGTAAATTCGTTTTTGGTTAGACTTAGGTGGGCTCGGTCAAACTTTGTCAAAATTGGTCAAACTCAAGATTCTACGGCTGAGTTTACGAATTTATGATGTCCGAGCAAAATTACCAAAATGTTATGATTTTGACACATGAAATTACAAAAAATACCCATATTTTTAAAGAAATTTTAGGGCTTTGAATAACCCGGTGTCTCCCTTACCTCATCTCATCCCTCACTACCTCAGAGTCTCAAGCTCAACGGCGCCTCTCCTCTCCCCTCCCGTGCCGCCGCTCAACTCAGGCAAATCTCCACCGCGCGAAGCCGCGTCTTCACGAAGTTGCGCCTCGTCTTTCTCGCCATCTTCACGAAGCCGCACCGCACAGAGAAACGAAGCCGTGCCTCCACTGCACAGAGAAACGAAGTCGCGCCTCCACTGCACAGAGAAACGAACCTGCACCGCGCCTCCACTGCCGTTGCCGAAGTCGCGCCTCACCACTGTCGCCGTGCCTCCACTGCCATTGCCGAAGCCGCACCTCCTCTGTCTCACCTTCTCTGGCTCTGTCTCTGAATCGTTGCTTTGGGTCGCCGCTTCACGCCGCCTCATCACCGCCTCAGGCCGCTGCTCGCCGCGCCTCCTCTGTCTTCTCTGCATCACCAAGGTATGTTCGATCCTGCCTCTTGGTTTTGATTTCTGAATTGGTTTTGGAAATAATCTTAACCACCATCACATTATCACATATTATTAGTTCTTAATTCTTAATTCCACATTTGGTTTTGATTTCTAGTTTGAAATTTTGGTTCTGCACTTCTGGTTCTTAATTCTGAAATTTTAATTCTTAATTGCACATTTGGTTTTGATTTCATTATTTGCTTCTTGGTTCATTTTTGTTCTGATTCTGTTTTGGTTTGGTTCTTAATTCTGTCCTAATTAGAATCTTAATTCTGTCATGTTTTGGTTTTTGAATTTTGTTCTGTTGTGTTATGGTTTACTTGTTCTGTCCTAATTAGAATCTTAATCCTAATTAGAATCTTGTTCTGCCATATTATTCGATGAAGATGATGAAGACATTGAAGATATAGGAGGATTTGAGTTTTGAGATTTATGTTAATTCCTGTTTCGATTTGGTTACCTGTCTTTCTTTATGATTATGAGACAATGAATTACCTTTTGTTTGATGTTGTATGAGACAATAAAATGAATTACCTTTTATTTTTTATATAATTTTTAATATATTTAACAGGTACGTAGACTCATACAATGGGTCAAGCTGAATTGGGTATCTCAAAACTAGAGAGTTTCCCTACTTACTGTCGATCACACTTCCGCAGCCAGACTTACCTCACTCTCGTTCGAATCTTCTCTCACCTTTCTGCTACACCTGGTATGTTATTTCAATTATAAATAAAACTTGTGGCTGCTGCTGTTGTTTTCTTTTTTATATTATTTGAAAAGTTCATGGTTATTATACCGCTTTACATTGAAAATTGAAAAATAGAATTCTTATCAGGGGTGAAGCATCTGGATCCTATTAGGGATTTATGATCCTTGCATCCTATTGAGGATGGGCCACCACTGATGGGACCAGAGTCCACTTTATACTTGTTAAATGTATTATTTTATTATCAATGTTTTTGGTTTTTCAAGTTTTTTAAGTTACTGGTTTGATTAGAAATCGAATTATAAAGTTTTGTAGTGGAAGTGGATATGAATGAATTTCTTGGGTCAATTTAATTGCACACTTCTCGTATATATTTGCCTAACTGTATTTATCCGTGGTTCAAGATAATGGCAGTGGTAGAATGGAGAAAGAAAAACTGGAAAGGGGGCCTGAGTTCTCTAAATTTGATGCTTCTATGGATCCCAAGAATCATCTTCCTGAGAAAATGATACAGGAGGTCCATCAGACCCCTAAATGGGTTGGAAACATAGGCAGGGAGTCTGGTACCAATGATGTAGTTCTGCGTGATATAGAGTGGATGTTGGGAATAGAGGAAGTTGAAGATCCTTTGAGAAAACAACTGGAGGATATGTCTGAGCAAACAAATGGTTTTAATGAGCACCAGAGAATAATGGATGACTTGGAGTTGGCTGTGGAAGGAACTGAGGATCTTCTTTGTAATAGTAGTTTAATCTCCTTCAATTCGGGACTAGGTGAGAAACAGGATGGCAGCAGTGAAGTTGATTACCAAGTAGAGCATGTTGAATTGCAGCATTCTGATGTGAATAAATCTGGGAATACTAGTGACTTGCAGGTACAAGGTGAGTTCATTACTACCCAAGTTGGTGAATTTGAGAAGGAAGAGCAATGTTGTCCCAAGGTTACTGAAACAAAAGAAGACATTGAAGAAGAACTAGAGAAGGGAGACATAGAAGAGGGGGAACTTCTCGGAGACTTTGGAATGGATGGTAATTCATTTGATATATCTTCTGCATATTCTTTAATTTACATCAAAATAAAATAGATGAGGTTCAGAAGCCCAAAAGTATAGTTAAACACACAATATTTTGTTGTGGTTCTTCTAGCACTTCATTGTTAGGGCAGAATTAGATAGAAGATAAGAATAGGATAATATAATAGCTGGAACAGAGGAAGGAATTATCGTTGTGATAATTTCCCCCATTGGATGATAGTATTATTTGAATGAACTGAAAACAATAAAGGATAATTGACATTCGAGAGGTCAATTCTCTCCACCTAGGTTTCACTCCACTTATTCTCTACCTAACTAGCTTTTCAGCCTTCCTATTTATAATATCTAATCTTGTAACTACTTTCCTAAAGATGTCGAGTATTTGAATTTAAAATTAAGTTTGTTATTTTTTCCCCTCTCCTTTTATAAGTAAATTTAAAAGGAGCTAGATCCCTATTTTCTCTCTGGTTTGTTACAATACCCCCCCTCCCCAATGAAGAGCCACCTTATCCTCAAGGTGGAGAGATGGGAATGCTGCTTGGGTCTTTGCTGCTGACTCCTAGGTGTTTTCGAAATCCGGGAGCTCCTTCTATTTGATGAGAAGCTTGAGATCTCCTTGACTGTAGAAGCAACTATCAATGGCTTGGTTTGGCTCTACCATCAACTCCCCTCCTTCATTGAGTGTTTCGGGTAAGGGCTGAGGTGTTAAGGAAGGTCTAACACTCTTCTCCAAAAGAGAGACATGAAAAACATGGTGTAGTCTTGCTGTGGCAGGTGGTTTCAGCCGATAGGCCACTACACCAATCTTTTCTAGCACCTCAAAAGGACCATAAAACCTTGCACATAACTTCTGGTTTGGTCTGGCTGCTTAGGACTTCATCCTATATGGCGGAAATTTGGGGGAAAAGCTGAAAATTTAATAAAAAATTGAGGGTATTTTAGGGATTTTGTGTTTTAAAATAAACCCTAAAGCCTTTTCACTATTCCCACCTCACCCTCTCACTCAAACATTCTTCTTTCAGCCTCTCACTCTCTCTTGACTTTCTCTGTTCTTCCATTCTTCCCCATGAAGCAACTGTTGACGGTGGTGGCGGCGACTCACCACGGCAGCGACCCAGCAGCGGCGGCTGCGACCCAGCAGTGGCGGCGGCGACCCAGCAACGGCGGTGGCGACCCAACAGCGGCGGCGGCCACCCAACAGCGGCGGCGGCTGCAACCTCCACATGTCTTTCTAGTTCCATCTTCTTCTTATGGTCCACCACTTCTTCCTTTGTTCTTTTTTTTTAATAGAAGCTAATTCTTCATATTTATCTGCTGATGTTTTTTCCTATTTTTTTTTCCTATTCTTCTGGTCCTTATCCAAGTCAGCAGCTTCTTTTTTTTTTTAAAATTTTTTAATATAATCTGATTTTTTTTTAATGAACTCTACTGTTACTTCTTATTTTGTTCTTCTGATTCGCTTCTTTTTTCTTCTATCAGGCTCTTCTTTTCTATTTTGGCTGCAATGTCTAGTCAACCTTCATAAGGCTCATCATTACAATTTGTCTTCTTTTAGTTTAATTATTACAATTTGTCTTGGTGTGCTCTTAATTTTTTGCTGATGTGCTATTGACATTTGTGGTTGGATTATGTTCTCATGGCTTCAATATTGTGGATTTGATAACATTTTGATTATGTCTTGGTGACTTTGATATAATGTATTTATGGCTTAAATTGTGCTTGTGTGGCTTTATTTATGTTTTTGTGACTTGACTTTATTATATTTTTTGTATTTTTATATATATATTTATAATTTTTTTTTGTCTGCCATGGCTTCCGCCATAATCCGCCATTACGTTATGGGACTATTTTGGCCCATCGCCATTTTCCGCCATCTGCCATCGACTACCTTGGCCACCAATAATTTCTGCACAATCCCTTTTATTTTCTCATCAGCCAATACTTTAGCCTCCATATCATTCCATTCAGCTGCCATGGAAAAAGGCAAGGAGGAGAAATGAAATTTCCTAGAAAGGGCATCAGCCACCCTGTTTTCTGCCCTCACTTTATATTTAATCTCAAAGTTGTATCCCAATAATTTGGATAACCATTTTTGTTGCTCATCCTCTGCTACTCCCTGATCTAATACAAACTTCAATGACTTTTGATCAGTAAAAACCCTGAACTGCTGTCCCATGAGGTAGTGCCTCCACTTTTGAAGAGCTAGAACAATTGCTATCAACTCTCTTTCATAGACAGATTTCTGCTGGGCTGTTTCTGAGAGTTTTTGGCTCATAAATGCAATTGGTCGACCCTCCTGCATCAAGACAACACCCACTCCCTTGCCGGATGCATCGGTTTCTAGTTGGAACGATTTAGAAAAACATGGAATGGCCAAAATCTGCACTGAAACCATAGCTGTTTTAAGCATTTGGAAAGCAGATTTGGCCTCTTCACTCCAATTAAAAGAGTCATTCTTGAGAAGTTGGGTGAAAGGGGCAGCAATAGCACCATACCTCTTCACAAAGCGCCTTTAATATCTAGTGAGGCCCAAGAAACCCCTCAACCTGCGAATATCTTTTGATTGAGGCCAGTCAAGCATATCTCAGAGTTTCTTGGGATTAGCCGCCACCCCTTCCGCATAAATCACGTGACCAAGATACTCAATGCTTGTTGATTCAAAGCAACACTTCTTTTTATTTATTAGTAAATCGTGTTGTATTAGTAGCTCAAGAATATTCTGCAAATGTCCCCTGTGGCTGATGATATCCTTGCTGTAAGTAAGGATGTCGTCGAAGAAAACTAGAGCAAATTTTTTGAGAAATGGGCAGAGTACAATGTTCATGAGATCTTGAAAGGTGGATGGAGCGTTTGTGAGGCCAAAGGGCATTGTGAGAAATTCGTAATGGCCGTCGTGGGTGTGAAAAACTGTCTTATGAACATCTTCCTCCTTCATTCAAATCTGATGATAACCGGATTTGAGGTCCAATTTGGAAAACACCGTTGCACCATCTACCTCATCCAATAGTTCCTCGATAATAGGAATAGGAAATTTGTCCGGTACTGTGATCTTATTGAGGGCCCTATAGTCGACGTAGAACTGCCACCCACCATCCTTTTTCTTTACCAGGATTACAGGGCTCGAGAAGGGGCTTTTGTTGGGTCTAATAATCCCAATTTGAATCATCTCATCAATTATTTTTTCCATCTCTGCCTTCTAATAATATGGATACATAAGGTCGAATGTTTGGAATCTCTGCATTTTCCTTCAATATTATAACATGATCGTGAGTTCTCTGTGGAGGAAGACCAGATGCAGATTAAAACACATCCTCAAATTGCTGTAATATTGCCAAGGTTTCTGCCGAAACAGGGAGATGTTCTTTTGTGGAATCTGTAATGAATACAACGGTTACTAGAAAGCCCTCTTAATCATTTCTTAGGGCATTCAAAGTTACCTTAGCTTTAGCTTGGCTTATGCCTAAAGAAGGGTCTCCCTGCATAGTCACCTTCCCATTCATCATCTAGCTCAAAGATAAGGTGTTATAGTCCCCTTCAAATTTGGCCAAACTTGCAATCAAACTAGCACCTAGACTACTTCAGAACGTCCCAATTCCATCACCAATAAATCCTCCACAATAGAAATATCTTGTGGCAAAATTTCCACTTTTTTGCAGCCACTTAAAACATGCTCGTTTGCTCCATTTCCAACCTCAATTCGAAAAGGAGGAAGGTGTACCAACGACAAACCCAGGGTGGAGACGAGAGAAGATGAAAGAAAATTCGACTTAGCTCGTGGGTCAACCAATACTACCACATCAACACCATTTATAGTAGCTCGCACCTTCAAGGTCTGGTGCAATGTGAGTCCCCAATAACTTAGAGAAGAGAGACGAAGAGAAAGACTGTTAATGCCAGTGTAGTCGAATGGCGGAAATGGCGGTGCCATGGCGTGGCGGAAAATGGCACCGCTGCCATACACATGGCGATGGCGAGGCAGAATGGCGTTGCGGCTTGTGGCGGCACAATTTCCATGGCGCCATGGCGGTTTGATGGCGGCAATGGCGGAAATTAGGGGGAAAAACTGAAAAATTTAATAAAAAATTGAGGGTATTTTAGGGATTTTACGTTTTTTAAAAAACCCTAAAAAACCTTTTCACTTATCCCTCCTCACCCTCTCACTCAGACATTCTTTCTCTCAGCCCTCAATCTCTCTTACTTTCTCTGTTCTTCCATTCTTCCCCCACGAAGCCACTGTTGATGGCAGTAGCAACCCAGCGGCGGCGGCGGCAGCCCAGCAGCGGCGGCGGCGACCCAACAGTGGCGGCAGCAACCCAGCAGCGGCGGCGACCCAGTACCGGCGGCGACCCAGTACCGGCGGCGGCTGCAACCTCCAAAGGTCTTCTTCCTATGTTCTTTTTTTTCTTGGTCCACCACTTCTTCCTTTGTTATGTTTTTTTTTGGTCCACCACTTCTTCCTTTGTTCTTTTTTTTTTAATAGAAGCTAATGATTCATATTAATCTGCTGCTTCTTCATTTTTTTTTCCTGACTTTGTTCTTTTTTTCTAAATCTTTTGGTAGGATAAGTCAGTCAGCAGCTTCTTTTTTTTTTTTTTTTAAAAAAAATTTAATATAATCTATTTTTTTTAATTAACTATGCTGCTGTTACTTATTTTGTTCTTCTGATTTGCTTCTTTTTTTCTACCATCCTCTTCTTTTCTATTTTGGCTGCCATCCAACTCATGGCTTCAATATTATGGATTTGATAACGTTTTGATTATGTCTTGGTGACTTTGATATAATGTATTTATGGCTTAGATTATGCTTGTGTGGCTTTAATTATGTTTTTGTGACTCGACTTTATATTTTTTGTATTGTTGTATATATATTTATAAATTTTTTTTGTCTGCCATGACTTTCGCCATAATCCGCCATCGCCATCCGCCATTACGTTATGACACTATTTTGGCCCATCGCCATTTTCCGCCATCTGCCATCGACTACCTTGGTTAATGCCCACATCAGGTTCTTGAAAGACTATTTCTCCGCAGAAGTCCTCAGGGTGTCCCTCCTCCTCCCCCAAGAGTATGAGCTGTTGATGTCGGAACTTGCATGCGTGGCAAGCATTCCACTTTTCCCCACATTAGAAAACAGAGACCTTTGTGCTGTCTGTCACTCCATTCGTTACTCGAAATCCATCTTGATGAAGGTTTTGTCATATTAGTGTTGGAAGCGGTGTAAAGGCCAGTGGAAGGATTGGATTCGGTTTTAAAATGTGGAGTGGGTGTGGGTTGTTTAGTTATTGAAGGAGATTGCTTTTTGGGCTGGGCCCAATTATTGGTTCTGGAACCGCTCCATCCCAAACGGTTATTATCTTCATTTCTTCTTCCTCTTGGGTGCGTCCCTTCCTCACGCCACGCTTCATTCCTCGACTCTAACACCATGGCCCGATCCATCATTGCCTGGAGATTTTCAAACTTGGCGACTCTTATCTCGGCCTTGATCGACGATTTGAGGCCCTCAAGGAACATGCACAACAAGGTATCTCCTCCCAAATTTCTATGTGACGTAGCTGCCATGTCAAAATCTCTCTGGTACTCCTTAATAGAACCATTCTGTCTCACCTGCAATAATGGCGAAATAGGATTCATGTCTGCCCTTGGCTCAAATCGTTTGAGCAAATCCTGCTTAAAATGGATCCATGAACGGAACGTGGATTGAGACTCCCAACATTTCAAACCACGTTAAAGCTTCCCCTTGGAGTGCGAGCACCGCGTACTCGAGTTTCTTCTCCATCGGAGTCCTGGAGCCATTCGAACCGGCCACCCACTTGCGTCTGAGCCATCAAACGAAGGAATCTCCACCCTCCAACTGACATCACCCTTGTTTGTGGTTGGATCTCACTGACGCCCTCCACCAAGGTTGTCGATGCATGAGTTCTCACTATCTCCGTCGGGTCGTTTAGCGGAATTTGTATCAGTAAGTCTTCCATATGCTTCATAATTGTTTCTATTTATTTGCCTTGTTCGGATCGAAACTCAACCCATTGTTTCTCCAAACTATCAACCTGATCCTTCATTGCACCTCTGCTGTGTGTGGTTACCATTCACAGGAAGAAGCCCAGATCGAACTTCTGATGCACTATGTTATGGTTCTTCTAGCACTTTACTTTAGGGCAGAATTAGATAGAAGATAGGAATAGGATAATATAATAGCTGGAACAGAGGAAGGAATTATAATTGTGATAATTTCCCCCAGTGGATGATAGTATTATTATTTGAATGACCTGAAAAGGATAATAGTCTTTCGAGAGGTCAATTCTCTCCGTCTAGGTTTCACTCCACTTATTCCCTACCTAACTAGCTTTTTAGTCTTCCTATTTATAATATCTAATCTTGTAACTACTTTCCTAAAGATGTGGAGTATCTGAATTTAAAATTCAATTTGTTATTTTTTACCCTCTCCTTTTATAAGTACATTTAAGAAGAGCTAAATCCCTATTTTCTCTCTAGTTTGTTACAATCCTTCTTAGATCATGAACGGAAGAAAAGAATGTTATGAATCTAATTCATTTATAATAAAACCATCAAGATGGCCCTAACAGTAGACAAGTGGAACCGAGGACTAGTGATATAAACAAGTTTGTTTGTGGGGTTGAAGTAGAAATATCTCATGAAACTGTTGATTGTGATGATGCAGGTGAGTATAGTTTTGTGCCTAAGCCTGAGAATATTATTAAAGACAATAAAATAGGAAGTAAATGGGTTACTCATGAGTTGACAAATTTTGCTCGAAATCAAGTCTTGTACACAGACTTATGGGAAGAAGATTTTAACCAAGTTCATGGAAACTCATCTGCATCAAAGGTATGATTATCACCAAAACATTGCCCTTAAAGTCACTTATATAATATTAAACAATAAGCTTTCATATCATTTCATTTGATTTCAAATTATTTTCTTAGTTCACTTTGCCAATGATGAATGAGATTTGATTGTGTGGTCATCCTTCCAGTTGTTATTTTTAGTATTTTAAGTCATATCAATTATCTTGTGCTTGGGCTGCAGTGCTTTTCAATGGCCCTTCCTTTCATCTAAACCACAAAAAGTACAGTTCCAAAATCTGATTTTATGGTTTTCAATTCTTGTAAATTTGACTAAATTGTTCGCACCATTTGAGATTTTGAGAAAAATCAATTAAAAACTTAAATTATGGTCAACCATTGGTATGGCTATCCAGTGTAAGGCTCCATATTGTAGTATGTTGCAAGGGTTCTCACAGAAAATACCAGAAAGAGATAACAGATGATAAAAGAGTAGAACAGATAGAAGAAGTAAATGGTAAGAGATAGAAGGTAAGATGAAGAAAGAATAAGGTATAAGTGTGATACTCTCAACAATGGTGTATATTCAGTATGAAAGTGTAAGATATGAACAATAACAGAAAGATATACTTGGCATCCGAGAGGCCAAGATGACTCCACAATTCACTCTCTCCACTAATTTCCTGAGTACAATTTCCATCCCCTTTTCCTATTTAAATTTACTCTGATTTCCCTCTTAACTAACTTCCTGAAATCAAGGCTTCCACCCACTTTCAGTTATTTCCCTTCTTACTCCTTTGATACGTGAATTTGAAAGGTGTGCTAACCCCATTCTGCCCTTCCTCATT
This sequence comes from Aeschynomene evenia, assembly GCA_013621005.1. Lineage (NCBI taxonomy): Eukaryota > Viridiplantae > Streptophyta > Magnoliopsida > Fabales > Fabaceae > Aeschynomene > Aeschynomene evenia. Next base: position 30,364 of record RYYW01000132.1, on the reverse strand, counting down.
GTTGTTATCCGGGTGCGTAACAATACCCCCCCCCATTTCTCTCTCTCAGAGGCACCTTGTCCTCAAGGTGAAAGAGGGCAAACAACATCTGAATTTGATCAGATGACTCCCAGGAATTCTCAAACTCAGGTGAGTGTTGCCATTTCACCAAGACTTCTGTTCTCCCTTAGCATTATCCCTTCTGTCCAGAATCTGTTTGGGTTGCACCAGTAATTCTGCATCCTCAGTGAGATCCAGAACCTCGAAGGGCCCATAAAATCTGGCAGCCAACTTCTGATTCACCCTGGAGGCTAAGGACTTCATTCCATAAGGATGAAGCTTCTAGTAAACAAAGTCCCCAACTTCAAAGACAACTTCTCTGCGATAGTGTGGGTACCGATAAGGCCTGATATTGGGTATGGTTGAGTTTTCCTGTAATGGAATTGCATGATCTTGAGGACGGGATGGAGGTAATCCTGAAGGCTCTTGAAAAATATCATCGAATTTTTGCAATATGGCCATAGTAGCATCTAAAATAGGGGATGACTTACCATTATGTTTAGAACAAAAGAGAGGAGTCACCAATAATCCCTCCTCATTATTGCGTAGAGCGTTTAGAGTCATCTTCCCTGATGCCCGGCTTCTACCGAGACTAGGATCTCCCTGCAGTGTAACTCGAGACCCATTTGACATCCAACCCAGGCTCGCCACCCATCCAGCACCGAGTACCACCTCCGACCGCCCTAGTTCCATGACAAAGAAATTAGTCACTATAGAAATACCCTGCACCATCAATTCCATATTCTCGCAACCGCCAACACTCGGTTCGATAGTGCCGTTCTCGACTTCGACATGGAAAGGTCGCATCAGACGCAATGGCAAACCCAGGGCAGAGACGATGTGAGTCGAAAGAAAATTGGCCTCTGCCCCTGGGTCCACCAAGATAATTACCTCTGAGCCAAGAATCATGCCTCGTGCCTTCAATGTTTGATGGGTAGTCAGACCCCAATAAGAGAAAGAAAATAGATGTAGAGAAAGAATTTGGAGATCAATATTGGGACTTTAGGAGGATCTTCTGTGGGAGCTTTGTTTACGGGTTCTAATTCCTCCTTGTTATCATAATCCACTAACACCAGCTGCTGATGGCGGTAGCGACTAGTGTGAGTCGGATTCCACTTGTCACCGCATTTGTAAATAGGCCCTTGCGTTGGCATTCCAACCATTCTTCATTGGACACCCATCGAGAGTTTTGTTTGATTTAATCTAGAAGAGAGGGACTGTAGTGGGATTGGGGGAATTGGAATAAGTCTCCTTGGGTTGAGTCGGTTTGGAATTATCTGAAGGGGGAATAGAATAATTGGGCTTGGCCCAATTCGCGCCTCTAGAGAAACTCGTCCCAGATCTAGGGCCCGTTTCATGTCTTCGCCCCCAAGGGCCTCCTCCTTCCTTGTGCCAAGCCAACTTTCATGCATCCAGGACCATCGCCGTAGTCAATGTATGGAATCAAACTCTGCCACTGTCAGCTCCGCTTTAATGGTTGGCTTCAGCCCTTCATGAAAAATACATAACGTCTCTCCGCCCAAGTGTCGGTGGGATTGTGCCGCGAGCTCAAAGTCATGACGATACTCCATTACAGAGCCTGATTGCTTCACTTGCAACAGTGGCGACAACGGATACGATGCCGCTCCTAGTTCGAAACGCTTGAGCAAGTCTTGCTTAAAGCGGATCCAGTTATAAAAATTCGACTGAGCTTCCCACCACTCAAACCACGTGAGAGTCTCGACCTGCAGTCCAAGGATAGTGTAATCCAATTTCGTTTCCACCGAAACGCCTGCAATGCGAAAGAAACGATCCATACGAACCAACCAGCCGTTCGCATCTGACCCATCGAAGGTAGGAACCTCCTTCCTCCTACCACCATCCCCTTTGAACGGAATGGGGCCGCGTTGACGTCCACCTCCTGAATTGTCAATTTGCGAAGCTCTATCCTCTTCCTCATTCGGGTTCGGATTTGGATCGCGATGTGGTTGTGGATTCGCTAAATCCTCGAGTTTCTTCAGAATCGTTTCCAACATCTGACCGTGGTTGGCCATCTGCCTCTCCAAACCAGTAACACGTTCCCCCATTGCACCGGAATTGTGGGTGGTAACCAATTTGTAAGGGTTGAAGCCCAGATCGAACTTCTGATACCAATTTGTAAGGGTTCTCACAAAAATACCAGAAAAGAGATAAGAGATGATAAAAGAGTAGAACAGAAAGAAGAAGTAAATGGTAAGAGATAGAAGGTAAGATGAAGAAGAATGAGGTATCATTTTTATAATCTCAACAATGGTGTATGTTCAGTATGAAAGTGTAAGGTATCAACAATATTAGAAAGATAAACTTGGCATTTGAGAGGCCAAGACTCTCCACAATTCACTCCACTAATTTCCTTCACTCCACTAATTTCCTGAGTACAATTTCCATCCCCTTTTCCTATTTAAATTTCCTCTGATTTTCCCCTTAACTAACTTCGTGAAATCAAAGCTTCCACCCACTTTCAGTTATTTCCCTTTTCCCTCCTTTGATACGTGAATTTGAAAGGTGTGCTAACCCCATTCTGCCCTTCCTCATTGTTGTTATCCGGGTGTGTAACAAATGTAGACAGACTATTTTTAAGACTAACAATGTTTATTTTTCTTTGGTTGATTGTTTGATCATATGCAGAGAAAGGTTGATGGCAGTAGTAAGAAAAAGCGGGGTCCTGGTTCTAAGCAAATGAAAGATAAAAAGAAGGTATTCTTTTGATATTTGGTCTGATCATTTTGAAACTACATAATTCAACCTCCTTTTAACTCTCCTCAACATCAATTGATTTTATGTTGTATGTGTGGATAATACTTTAATTTGCTAACTGATTTCTTTATTTGGTATACTTCATTTCGTAGGAAAAGAAGCGAAAGAAACGAGCTGAAAAGAACAAACAACTTGGTGTTAAAAGGTTAAAGTTGACTCCAGTGCAGAAACCGAGAACCATCGCATATTGTCGCCACTATCTTGTTGGAAGGTGCCTTGAGGTTGTCACATAACTACAGTGAACTGTGAATTTTTTTTCACCATATACATGTATGACAGAATTTATTATTTGGGTTTTGATATTTTATTTAACTGTGATTCTAAAAATAATTTTTACACGCTCATTTAGTCATTTCTTGTAGGTTGACCTTCATGAAGTTCATTTACATGACATTTGAACTAACCTTAACTCTCGAAATTTTGTGAAGTGGCCTACCCAGATCATTGCTGTATGAGTATTGTACTTTTGTTATGTATTGAAAATTATCTTATTATTCTAACTTCCGTTGCTATTGCCTCACCCAAAACAAACTTGGCAGGGTGACAAGTGCAAGTTTTCACATGATACAGAGCCTCAGACAAAATCAACGGTATTTTCATTTTTGTAATCTACTCCCTATTTTTTTTTTTGGATCAAGTTGTCTAAAGAATTAGGAATTATCTTGCCAACTAAGGTTTTCCAACTAGGGATTTTGAAAGTTACTTAACAATATCAATTTTGAAATTGCAGCCGTGTCGTTATTTTGCTCGTCGGTCTTGCATGAAAGGGGATGAGTGCCCATTTGATCATGAGCTTTCAAAGTATCCTTGCAACAATTTGGCAACCAATGGTTTTTGTAGCAGAGGAGATGCTTGCTTATTTTCACACCAGGTAGCACATACACTTTTTCTGGCTTCCACCTCTTGTAAATGACCTTGTATTGATGAACTTATTATAAAAGAAGGTATCAGTTGGGCATTTTTATGTCCATGTTTATGTACTATACAATTTTTCCCACTTATATTGGGTATTTTTTATTCAGTTACCATTCAAGGAAGCTACTCCTACCCCATCAAAAGTTTGCAGATCAGAGTTGAAGTCTCCTCTTCTGTCAGGACATACAAGTTCAGATCATAAGGTGATGGACCGTGTACCGAAACTAATTACACCAGTACCAAAAGGAATCAGTTTTATCAATATTGAAAAGTCACTAGTGCCTAGTCCAAGTACACCAAAGCGAGGCCTGATTACATCAGACAAGGATAATCCTGTCCATATTGGAACCTGTGCTGACCAAAGTGCGTCTGGTACTAACCAAAGCTTGGTGGATGTTCCTAAGAAATTGCCAGCTGTGGCATCTGGGGGAGTTAACTTCCTTTCTTTTGGAAATGGTTCTGCTTGCAATTTCGCTAGTTCTAAGAACTCCATTTTGAATGACAAAAGTGGTATCAAGGTGCCTCAGTTTGCCCGTTTTGGTTTGCACAATAGTGCTAGTTCATCCTTAAAAATGGATGGAACAAAACCAAGTGTACTGAAGAAAGATCTAATGTATCACAAGTTTTTGGGGAAAAATCAATCTATGACAGGAGTAAAATTTATAATTCCTGGGAAAGCATCAATTGATGATGCCAGAACTGATTTACAAGGTTGCTCGTTCTCTCGCTTCTCTGGTGTGGATCACAGCAGTAGTAAATCAGTTCAAGAGGCAAGAATTGCATCTGACAATTCTAAAACATCAGTAGTAAATCCATCCATGCTTCTGGTTCCTCGATTTGGTTTGGATCGATCTTCAGTAAGCCTCACTTAGAAAGAATGAGCACGCATCAATCTCAGGCCAAAAGCCACTCTTGTCAGCTATTACATTTTTCGCTGAACATGGAACTGGTGCTTCACCTTTTTGAGCAGAAGACAATATTGAAAACAACGAAGCAGTTCAGATTCACAATAGAAACTAAAGTTTAGGATTCTCAAGTAAATTTTACTTTTACTTTTCTCATGTAAATTCCTCTTGAAGCCAGTAATTTGTACAAGAAAGCATACAGGATGTGTAAAAGGCTATACATTATGTATAAGAGGGTGGTTATTGTCACATCCCTATGTCTATCGTTGCACTTTTTTTAGGGGCGTTTGGTTTGGTTGGGGTAATCTTAAAGGATTATTGGGAATGTTTCATGGAAAAGAATATTTCCCATGTTTAGTACGTAATTTAGACAAGAGTGAACTACCAAATTGATCCCCAAAAGATTTTTTAGTTGACAAAAAGAACCCCAAAACATCTTTTCGACAAATTAGCCCCCAAAAGATAATTAAGTTTGTCAAAATGCTCCAACTGTTAAATTTATTGGACAGATCTTAACAGAGTGAATATGAGTTGATCAAATTATCCTTTCTTCTTCTTCTTCCAAATGTCTCTCTCACCTTCCTTCCCTTTCTTTCTTTTTCTCTTCTTCTCAACACATCAAAATCTTTATATCACTTTTTATTTCTTCATACAACAAACAACAATTTTATCCTCTTTATTTATTTATTCCTTTCTCAACAATATCACCTCAAACACACAAAAAAGAGTGACTAAGTAAAAGACACAGAAAAAACACCCCATGTAAATGTTGTTACCAAAAATAGAGAAAAAATAGAGAAAGGAACAAACTAAGGGGACAAAGTTTTTGTGTGTATCTTCATGTTTTTTTTTTTGTTTTTTTTTTTGTATACTTTACATAGTCACCCCTTTTTGAGGTGTTTGAAGTGAGATTGTTGAGAATGGAACAAACAAAGGAACAAAGTTTTTGTTTGTTGTTTGTTGTGTGAAGGAATAGAAAGAGAGATGAAGGTTTTGGTGAGTTAAAAAGAGAAGAAGAAGAGAGAATAAAAGGAGTGAGAGTGGGTGAGATATCTGAAAGAAGAAGGAGAGATAATTTGGTAATCTCACATTCATTTCGTTTAGATCTGTTCAATGAAATTAACGGGTGGTGTATTTTGACAAAATTTAATTATATTTTGAGGGCTAATTTGTCGAAAAGATATTTTGGGGTTTTTTCTGTCAGCGACAAAATCTTTGGGGGTTCAATTTGGTACTTTACTCTTTAGACAAATATTCATGGAAATGTTGTATTTTGGGAATCAAACATTCTTACATTTTCATTCTCACCTTTTCTGTGGGGGTGTGTGGCAGGCAGATTAAAATTTTAATCTCGAAAATATGTAGATAGAAATATAAGATTCCTATGTGTGGTAGGTTGATTAAAAAAAATTCTCATAAATAAGTTAATCTCGAGAAAGAAAAAAACTAAATTTTAATCCCATCTCATAGGTGGGAATCTTCTATTCCCTTGGAAGAGAAAATAATATGGCTAAATAAAATATTAAAATTATCCCTATAATAAAATTAATAAAACCCTTCTCTAATCCTAATTTTTTGTATATAAAATAGTTTATTTTCTAGTTTAAGGAGTTTATTTTATAGTAATTTTTTTTTAATTTTTTGTCCTTTTTTATAATTAATAATTTTTAAGTTCAACATATTAATTTTTTGAATTAAAATTATTAGGGATATTTTTGTAATATTGTATAATATTTTTGGGAATATAAATGTTGACCAAACACTGGAATGCTCATTCCCAGACATATTTTGTAATATTCCTAAAATAAATTCTATTCACCAAACACTTCTAATATGTCATGCCTGAGAAAGTTAATCCTGTAAATATGATTCCTGGGATTAAAATTTTAATCCGTTTGCCACAGACCCCTATGGGTTTCTAAGATTCTCATCCCATGAAAATGTTTAGGGAAATGTTAAACGATATCAACTTCTTTATTATAATTTTAATACTAGTGTTTTGTAGCCCGTGCATCGCACGAGTTAAGATTAATGTCTTAAAAAATTTAGAATTCTAAAACTAATTTTTAGTAAACTTGTTAAGTTATAAAAAATAAAAGAAATATCTATTGATAACACTAAAATTTGAGTAATCTTAAATATAATTATAAAAGATTTTATTTATAGAGTTTAATTGTGATCAATCGTCACTGTAAAATAGTTTTACAATGACGTCCAATCACATACTATCATGTAAGTAAATAAATTTAACATTTGAATCCACTATCTTGAAAAGAAACTAACACTATGTGATTGGACGTTAGTGTAAAACTATTTTACACTGACGGTGGATTATAATTAAAATATTATTTATATAAAATGAGTTTAATTTTGATATATTATGTAAAAATATTATATATACATCAAGAATATTATAAAAAAATGGATGAGTATGGATGATGATGAAGGACCAAGAATATTTATAATAAAAAATTCATAATTATTAGTAAACATGTCTTCCAAATCAAATGATTGATAAATGCAAATTAGTGGTGCAAATTAATTAGTGATTGCAATTATCCTATGTATAGATTTGGTCTATGATTATTCTCATTTAGTGGTGCAAATTAATTGAATAATATCATTGATTTTATTCCATAAATATCTCAATTATAATTTATTTCTCATTTTTATCCATGTAAATTAATTGTTGGCATTTATTTCTCATATATATATATATATATATATATATATATATATATATATATATATATATATATATATATATATATTCGTTAATATTCTATAGAATCAAATATTATATAAAATCTCTCTAGAGTAACAATTTTTTAATTTTAAAAATATTTTACAGATATTTGTGAAAAAATTTAAATAATTGTATATATAATTTATTATTTTCCTTTTAACTCAATTTTTAAAAAAATATTCAAATTATTGTATTAATATTAAATTTTATTAAAAGGTAAATTTATGGTACATAATTATGCAAGAAAGTTTATTAGAATCAACACTATAATTCCATTTTATTTTGATCAATCTATATATAGAAGATATTTCATTAATTAATTTCTTAATTTAGACTCATTTAATGCTAATTCTCTAAGGTTGTGACACGTGACAGTAAATTTAATGCAGAAGATTCGTAAATATTATATACTAGTGTTTGAGCCCGTGCACTGTACGAGACAAAATATAAGTATTTATTTTAATTTTAACAAATTAAAATATTGAAATGTATATTTATTTATAAAATTAAAGTATTTAATATTTAAATAGCATACATTAAAATTATAACATAATGAAAACATGATAAACACAAATGCTAATATAAAAACTTATACATATATTAAAAATTGTCGTGCTATATACCCGTATTCATATTGAGTACGGATTTTATACTAATTTTCTTGCAACTTAACTTATAATTTGTATATTTTATTTGTTCTCTACTAACTTCTCTTATGACATCTTCAATAACATACCTGAATAAAATAAATAACAACATGTATATATATATAAAAGACAAATCAAAACTTATATAGATGATGTAAATAATAAATTTAAATAGAATATAAAATATAAGTTTTAATAAATCTAATCTCATCAACATTATATTTAATACATAAAAACAAAAAATAATTAAAAATTAAAATCAAGGTGAGCAACCAATTGCAAAAAATAAATTTGTTAGGTACATTATATGAGAATCAAGATGAACACTCAATTGCAAAAAATTATGATAATTATTTTAGAAATGTAAAAATATTGAAAAATTTTGATACTCAAAAAATATATTATGAGAATTCTTCATAATAGACAAAAACTCTTATATTGAAATAGTAGAAGATTAAGAAAATTTAAATATTTAAAAAAAAAATAGTAAAAAAAAGATACAGTGATTAAAGAAATAGAAAAAAATTGGAATGAAAAAGAAAGAAGCCATTCATAGAAAAGTAATAATAGAAAATAAAGAAAAAGAGATAGAGGTTCAAGGGAAAAGTAGAAGAAGATACAAAAAAATATAAGAGATGTGGTAAAAAAAAATAGAAAGTAGTAAAGAAAAAAAAAAACACACCGTAAATTTCTAGATGGAGATGAGTCAAATAAAGTAGCGAAAAAATTTATAATAGATCAATAGGCACGTAATCGATGAAAAAATAAAAATCATTAATAGAAATTTCAATAAATCAATCAACTAAGGATTATAATCTACATCACCAGTCAATTAAGGAAATAATTAGGGCCTAATTTTGAAAACAAATTCATGGGCATAATTTGATTCTTAATATTTATCCTTAAATTGATTCTTAATATATATCATTAATTCCTTAAATCATTAAAAAATGAGATGATTTAAAATTATGTAGGATATGTTATAATTGATTAGACCCTTTCCTTTTCTAAAAAAATAAGCCTCAAATTAGCTTTTTTTTTTATACGTACTGAGTTCCAGAGGAAGCTCATGGAAGAAAATAGCAAAACAAGAGGCAAACATCCAAACCAGCAAAACAGAAGAATCGAGCAGAAAATAGAGAAAAGACCAGCACTGCCCTGCAATCTAACACTGCAGGCACAACTTCCCTTCTTTTTATTCAAATTATATTTATTTGAATATATATGTTAACATATTAGTGATGAATAGATACAAATCTTTTGATTATAATCATATTTGTTATATTGTCCAATATATTGAACGGTGGATTAACATTATTTTAAAACCTTTCCTTTTTTAAAAAATAAGGCTCATCAAGTTAGTTTGCAAATCTTTTCTTTTTATTCAAATTACATTTATTCAAATATATATTTTAACATATCAAAGGAAATATTTTAATCATATTCGTCATATTAATTGATATGTCAGTCAAGATCATACATGGCAATCAATAATTAATTGATATAATTTATTAAAACTAGCGACTTGACAGGCACTCCCGTGCTTGTCAAGTCGCTTTTCTATTGTTTTTCCTACGTAACACTCTCCCTCTGCGCAACACTCATGTCTCTGTGAAGTCCCTTTTTCAATTGCTTTAACACGAAAAAAAGGTGTTACGTAGGGAAAAAATTGTCCGTAGAGAAATAGTGTTACGTAAGGATGAGTGTATCGAAAGGAGCTGATATTTATAAATTTCTTCACGTTTATCTCCTTCCGTATCTCATTTTCCTTACGGAACACTCTTTTCATACGTAACACTATTTCCGTACGGAAAAATATTTTCCTACATAGCACTATTTTTTCATGTTAAAGCAATTGAAAAAGGGACTTCATAGAGACATGAGTGTTGCGCAAAGGGAGAGTGTTACGTAGGGAAAACAATAGAAAAACGACTTGACAGGCACATGAGTGCAACACTGGTAATTTCCCTAAGAGTCTATGCTTCACTCTACTAAGCTCCAGCTCCTACACAATGAATCATATATTATTAGAAATAAATATTAATGAGTACAAAATAGCAATCGTAGAACTATGTCATCATGTGTATAATAATAACTGAACAACGAAATAGCTTAAAGTGACAAAATATATCATGAAAAACCTTCCTCACCAAATGGAGCTAAGCAAATAATTTTGCTGCAGATGAACAAAACAGATCAGGCAAGGAATAGAAGAGGAAGAGAACAGAGATGGAAGAAGAGTTAGGTTGTGTTTGATTGGAGGTACAGTACAATACAAGACACAAATACAAATACAGAAAATACAGATACAGTAAAATTTGTGTATTTTATATTGTGTTTGTTTACTTGTACAAGACACATTTAATTTCTGTATTCTGTACTTGTATCATGTTTGTTTCACTATGTACAAGAATTCTAATTATTGTACAATTACTTATATACCCCAATCTTTTGCTTCGTGAAATTGAAATCAAATATGACCACATATGCTATGAACCCTAAATTGAATTAACTCCCAAATCCCCAAATTGAAGAACTGCTCCCCTTCCAGACCAACTCCTCTCCCAAATCGGCGGTGCAACCATCTTCTTCGTCGCCGGCCGGTAATGTCTTCCAGGTAAATAGTTCTATCTTCTCCACTTCTATCTTCCATCTTCCATGTCAAGCACATTCTTCCTTTTCTGAAAAAACATATGCTTCGTGGATTTTTAGAGGGAGATGATATGCTTGTTATTTGCTTTTATAAATAAATAATGTTTTACTGGACTTACTAAAATAAACAAGGAAATCACTAAACGGTACAAACCAAAAAAGTTAAGACCTTGCTTATGAACATGAACTTAAAAAGTGAAATATTGTCAAAAACATGAATTTAAAAAGTGAAATACTTTCATTTCATTACGGATGTTTCTGCTTCCAATTGGAATACATTGGACACTTGTACCACTTATTAAAAAAAAGAAAAGATAGAGAAAAAAATCAAGTTAATTTAATTTAACTAGTGTTTGGATTCTGCTAAAGGTGCTATGTTTAGATTGATTACTTTCATGATCAGTGTATCATACTTGATTATAATAGCATGTAGTGCATTAGAAGTGTAAAATGATACATCATAGTGGCGCCACATGTAGTCAATTCATGGTCTAAGTTGATGTATTTGATATACTACATGCTTGTCTTTGGATTCTTCTTTTGTTGCTAAGATTTGTGTTGCTACTCTTGTCACTCTTGGATCAGGGTCAATGCAAGAATCTCATGAGAATTTTTTTAATGCTTATTTGTAGGGCCACTGCAAAAAGTAGCAGATTTTGTGATTGTGGTGAATTGAAAATTAGGATGCAATCTAGCCATAAACACAGTTATGGAAAATGATTTTGGAGATGTCCTAATTGGAATGTGAGAATTTATCATGTTTTATGTTGTTGCTGTTTCCTCTCTCCTATTTTTTTTATTTACTTTAACTTGATTTTTTACAATTATGTAGACACCAAACTCTTGTGACTTCTTCGAATGGGTTGACAAAGAAATGTTTCACAAAGCTCCACGTGACTCGGAATCAACTAGTCATACTTCCATTCCAAAGGATGAACCAAAGATGAAGTTAGTTAAATGCAAAGAAAAACTAGAAACAAAAGATAGGAAGATATGCTGGCTGGTTGTGGTTATTGTTCTATCTTGGACAATAATATTTACATTGCTTGTGTTATTTTGTATTACTTTAAGTAGGTGTGTGAAAGTGTAGTTTAATTTGCAATATAATTTGTTGCCTTTTAATTAGCAATGTATTGAATTGTGTGAGAGTGTGAGAATATGTTTTAATTATGAATTGTATTACTTGACAAATTATTGTAGTGAATTGTGTTGAAATTGTAATGCATCTACTTGCCTTTTAATTAGCATCTACATTGTAAGATATCAATAATAGCAACAACAGAGAATGCACTGGTTCATCATATATAGCAGAAAATTGCCTCAACAGTAGTAGAAAATTACAAAAACCAGCAACAACAGCAGAAAACAGCAGTAGAAAACAGCAACAACAGTAATATAATTGCAGAAAATATCAACATCAGCAGAAAATAGCAGCAACAGTAAATCATAGCAGAAAAAAACAGCAGCAGAAATAATAGTATCCATAACAACAATTGCAATATCCATAACAATAACATCAAAATAATATCCATAACAACATCAACAACAATAGTAGTTTACAACTAATTAAAATCTTCAAAGCTTCCAAATGAGTCTAAAGTTAAACATTCATTGCAATAATCATAAACAACTAAATAGAAACATCAACAAGTTCCAAATAAGTCAAAAGCCTTTCTCCAAGTGTGTAACTATTCTAACGATATAGAATAGCTCTGACAAAGCCTTTCTTTTGTTCGTCATCAAAGCTCCAAAATGTCTTCTCCAAGTTTGGATTTTCTGAAAATTTGAAACCGATGAGTATGGCCTCTTCCATAACAAATCCAAGAGATTTTAGTGTTGGCCCGAGCTTTTGGTCCTCTCTCTCGCCTAATATGGCAGAAGCAAGTTTGTCCACATGCTTGCCATGACTTTCAATAGCAAATTTGACACTATGTGTCATATCTTTCATCCATCCTTCATCTTTTGCCTTCTTGCCCACCGGGGTGTTTTCTTTTGTATTTAGTGTTGACGTTGAAGCAATTGATTTATGAGGTGGCATTTGTTCCTCATTGTTGTTCTGGAACATAAACTCTTCATCTTCAACACTATTGTTGAAACCTTCGTCGGGTTGTTGTTGCATGAAAGCGTTTGCATCCCCATAATCAACCGAGTAGCCCCCACTTGCACGATCTTTCCCAAAAATTGCCTCAAGTCGACGATAAAGTGGGAATGGCTTCCCGGGAGTTTAAAATCTCTGTGGATGTTGCTGATATGATAGAAGAGAAGGAAAAATAGTTATAAAATATTAAAAAGAATAATAGTGAATGCATAAAAAGAAATAAAGTTTATACATACTAACCTTACTCCAATTTTCCAGAACTTGTTTGCTATCCACTTCAACACATTGCTTTTCCTCATTCCATCCAAATCGACTGCAAGCCAACATGTCAGCAGCAAATTGGTATTTTTCCTTTAGCCTCTTGTGCTTATTCTTGCAATGCTTCATAGTCAACTCAACTTGAGGGAATTGCTCTTTCATCTTTTGTTCTAGTTTTTCAAATGCTCCAGGTTTGAATTGACCAGCATCTGCCTTTTGTCCTTCAACAACCAACTCCTCCAACAAACCCACAAAAATGAGTTGTTTCATCATCAGTCTAAGTGCGTTTCTCCATATGTTCCCTGCTCAAACAAATATTACTGCAAATAGTTTGTGTCCAAACAACAACAACAGTCAAATGAGACAAATATGAAATCAAATGAGAATAATAAGTTAAAGCAACAACCAATTAAAATTTAAAATAGGATACCAAACAACAACAATCAAATGAGAATAATAAGTTCAAGAGTAATACAAATTTAAAATAGCTTACAAGTTAAAGCATAATACATTGCTCATAGAGTTTACAAATTCAAATTTAATACTAGTTCACATAATTAAGAAAAACTAATCAATCAATAAGAGTACTCCTCCACTCTTGAAACATCTCATTTGCAAGGTTGTCGCGCCATTGGGCCCACTCATTACTACTTTCAATGCTCTCAATCATCTCAACATCAAGAGGTTCTTCTTCTCCAATAGGTTGATACTCAGGGTCTATTGTCTCACACTCTTCAGGATCCGTATCCATATTCATGCGAATAAAATTTTTCAACAAGCAACAAACAAGTATTATGTAGTTTTGGGTTCTAATAGGATAAAATGATGGGCTCCTCAAAATAGCCCATCTTTTCTTAAGCAACCCAAAACATCGCTCAATAACATTTCTAGCGGATGAGTGTTTCTTGTTAAAATACTCTTGGTAGGTACGTGGTGCACATGAACCTTGAGCCCACTCTTGAACATGATACTGCGTACCACGATAAGGTGCTAAAAATCCTTTCCCATTTGTATACCCCGCATCAACTAAGTAGTAGCTACCTATTAATCATAAAAGTTGAATCATTGAAAGTAATTATATTAATGTGATTTATTTTATGCACAAGTTGGAAAAATATAAACTCATACCAATTGGTATCTTTAGACCGTGAGGACGAGACACAACATCTCATAGTATCCTCGAATCTGATACCGAACCTTCCCACCCACTAAGGATATAGACAAAATTCATTTCTCGATTGCAAACTCCTAACACATTGGTAGAAATGCGACCCTTCCTGGTACGGAATCTTGATCTATCGGCCTCCGGGACAGTGACATCAATGTAGGTTCCGTCTAAGGCTCCTAAACACCCCTATCCACGGAGAAAATAATATAACTCAATACACTTACTAGTAAATTTCATTACTTTTTACAAGTGTTTACTGTGGCCCTATTAATAGTGTTAAATTTACCTTGAACCACTTCCATCTTGGATCAGTGCAATCATTAGGAACAGGATCAGTCTTGGCAAATAATTGAGTTTGGAGACGAATCACTGAACGCAATACCTTGTTGAAATACCTACTAACAGTTTCACCTGACCTATGAAATCTAACTTGTATGGTACGATTTTTTTTGTGATGAGCTAAGATGATTAAAAATGTTGCCACTTGCTCGGCAATACTTACATGACGTTCTTCTACAAGTCCGCCTTGGACTTGTAGCAAGTGACATAGATGTGCAAATGCATTCAAGTTCATCCGCAACTCCCAAACACAAATTCCTATCCCCTGACCCAATAACTTGTTCTAAACTTGAGCGCCTAAGAGGACTACTAATGGACCTAGGAACCCTTGTTAAAGATTGACCCCTATCTCTATTCCTAAAGTACATAAAACATGTAACTAGAACTAGAAGCATAAGAGTATCAAATTGGGTCCGTATTGTTATGTAGCAAGCAACAACATGTTTAATTCGTTGGGAACGGTCATAATTACCTATTAAAATAATGAGTTAAAATGATAAAAATTATTCAATCACCATATGATGATAGTAGAATACAGCAACAAGTAATAAGACAAATATGACAGCATAAAGCAAGATATATAAAAATCAAGAAATAAAGAATCATTAATCAGTGTTACAATAAATACATGTAACAATAATAGCTAAAATCACAAGATAATTGAATTCTACAGGGAATGATAATGGCAAGAATAATAACAAATATAAAACTCATGCTTGTTCTGGAATAGCAGAACATGAAGACCAATTCAAGCTTGTAAATTTAAAACATATAAACCCCACAAATCAGATTTGGGGTTTCATATTTGGGGTACTTTTCTAGCTAACTACGTAAATTTGGGGTTCAATTGAATCAAAGCAAAATCCATAAGCTTCAAAACCTAATTGAAAAGAAGAAAGTACTTAAACAATATTTAAAAAGAAGATTCAAACAAAGAAGACAAAGGAATATGTGTTCTTGATACAATCATTTAAATGGTGTTTTTCCATGTTCTGTCACTTATAAAAAAAATAAACAATATGTTTTTGGTCCATGGAAAACAATGATTACTATATGCAAGAACCATGTAAATGGTGAACACTAGCAGGGGATGCAAAAGACAAGATTAAAGAGATGGGAAGAGAGATACGGGGAAGAGTCTTACTTTGCGGTGACGGAGGCGTAGCGGTGACGGAGGCGCAACAGTGATGGAAGTCGACGGAGCAAAGTGGTGAATAGGTAAGCGCCGCAAGACTTGGACGAAGAAGAGAGGAGAGTGATGTGAGAAGCTAGATTAGGTTTTCTAAGAAGGGTATGGCTTGGAATTTGTTAAAAATAGTAAGGGTACGCTGGTCCAAAAGTTATTATAAAGTTTGTGTATTTGTGTATCTGTATTTGTGTCCTCTCCTACAAAAGATACACAAAATACACATTTTTTTTTGTACAAAGACACAACTTTCTGTATCTGTCTCACAAAACAAACAACCTAAATTTCTGTACCTGTATCTGTATTTGTGTATTGTACCTCCAATCAAACACAGCCTTAGAACCTCACCTTCTACACCATCATCAGCATCATCTTCATCGAACAACTTCATCATACTCAACATCTTCATCATCATGTCACCATCACATACTTTTCACTTTCATCTTCATCCTCATCATCCACCATCATCTAAAAAAGAAATAAATAAATTATCATGAAAAAACCAAAGCAAAAGAACAGAAAACATAAGCCAATGGAAGAACAGTGCAAGGAAGCAAAACAGAGAAGGTAGAGGAAGATGAATGAGAATGAAATGTATTAGGAATGAACAGGAGGTTAGGGTGCGAGAGAAAGAAGAAGCAGAGTAAAATACCCTGTCAGAAGCAAATGATTCAAAATGGAAAATGGAGGAGCAAATAAACGAAGAAGCTATTTATATAAACAAATCAATCAATACTCAAGCAAATAAACAAATAATATTAAAAAAAAGAGCAACAGAGGAGGGTTGAACTACCACTACCATCTTTTCAATTATTTCATTGTCTTCTCCCATGCATTTTCACAAACACATTGTGGGGGAAAAAAGCGAATTGTGAAAACAGATCATGCAATAACAGAGGAATCAAAATCTGAAAATAAAAAAGATGGACAATAGAAAACGGATCTTTGCAAAAATAAAATGCAACACAGAGGAATCAAAAGCACAGGTTAGCCATGAATGAATCAGAAGAAACAACAGGGTAATACGGAGAGACAATTCGAAAATCAAAATTAACAAAATCCTAGCAGAAAGAAAAGATTGATATACCTTTTATAGTTAAACAATTGTCCCGAGTTTATGTTGAAAGCACTTTGCCCACTGATTTCTCTTTATCCCATTCTGCAATATGCAAAACACAGAACAAATTAAGGCAGGAATAACTCCATAGGTAGATGAATGAGAATGTCAACTCCCGTGATTGAATTCATTTTATCCAAACTGCTGTTGAATACCAGATTGCGTGATTGCATAATTGTGATGAGGAAAGGAATACCAGCATTGCTCGGCACAAAAAAAAACCAGTCAAAACAGCCAATAAATAGGAATTTGGGCCACAATCACCCGGTCCATTAAAAATATATTAAAATGCTATTTGGAGCATAAAGTGTGTTAAATGGGCTTTGTTACCTGTTTTGGCTGATTTTTTGTTGCGCCCCAAGCATTTGTGCATAATAAATGAATAAGAACAACAACAACCAATTTGTGTCTATCCAAACTTTTAAATAGAATAAAAATAAAAAATAATAGGGAGAAGAAGAAGAAATAGTTGAAGACCAAACTCTTTTCATAAAATATATGGTTGATATTTGAAGACCAGAAAATGAAGAAGGACATGAACCCCTTTGTGTGTATCCAGTAAACACGATGCAGGGTACGAAAAAGGGGGAAGAACAAAAAAAAAAAAAATAGAAGAAAAAGAATTTGTATAGGAAACAATAATTACCTTCAAAAAAGTTCCTTCCCGAGTATTTTTTTGTTTTTTCTTTCTCCGGGTGTTTAATCTTCTTTTGAGGACTTCAGGGAAGAGAAAGATTAGAGAGTGAGTTTTATTTATATTTTATTTGGTTTCCCGATTAGAGAGTGAGTTAGTGGGTGTAATAGTGAGTAGGTAGTGGGTTTTTTTTGGTAGAAACCGTGTAACTGTTTAATTGAGTCAGGACACCAAAAAACAGTTACGGTTTGGAATTGGCTTTGTATATTAGTATAGATAATAAATCTATACATGTAAAATATCCAATCAATAATTAACATGATTCTAATTCATGATTATTCCTGATCACTTTGTCAAAAATATATCAAATGTATATCAAATGTAAACATTTCGTATTCTATTTATCGTTTACTATTTTATATGAGATTCTTTACCTTTTTAATTAAATCAATTTATAATATGTAATATCAGTAATTCAATCAATACATAATATTCAACTATAATATTAATTCAATCAATTAATTCAATCTATTCAAATCATCATTTTAATTCAATAGATAATATTTCCCATCATAATTGCATTCAACTATAAAATTGATAAGTAATTTTTTATAAAATTAAAAAATTAAAAAAATTGAGAAAATGACATGTGGCAAAAAATTAATGCAAGACGTTCGTAAATATTATAAGTATAGATATAGAATATAGATATAGATTTTAATCATAAACAATATTAATCATAGATCAATCTTATTATACCTAACTTTTACTGGGAGAAAGTTTTTTATACGTAATTAAAAGTTTAGAATTGGGAAAAATGATACTACTTTTTTAACTAATCCCAAACAAACAAACACCACCCTCACACACATATATATGATCATTTTGTAAAAATGTATGTATATGTGATATATATTTAAAGTTAAACATTTTAATAATGAAAGAATGACAGGGAATAATTTTTATAAATAAGAACTCATTAAAAATACATATTATGATTACTTAAAAAGAATACCTATTAAAATTAAGGGCTTCAAATTAGAAATGATATTTCCTAAAATTAAGTTAGTCAAATTAGAAAAAAAATTCAAGATCATGACTATATTTAATTTAAAATTATCAATTAATTGTGATTTAAAAAAATTGAATTAAATAATAAATATAATTTTGGAAGAAATAAAAAGACTCATATTTTACTACTGAGTGATCAATATGAATTTATAATTTGAGATTCTTGTTAGATTTCATTAATTTGTTATGTTTAGAAATAATGATATTATTAAGTTAGCATTTACGTCATTTAACACTGAATGAGAGATTAAATCAAATTAGGAATCATAAAATCATTTGACAATGAAGTTAAAAATGTAACGTAAACATTACTATCAAAATTAAAGTTTGATTAATTTAGTCAATTATTGAAATAAATAAAAGCAATGTTTAATCTAAAAATTAGAATTTGAAATTTGAGTGAAGATAATCAATTAAAAAATTTTATTCATGAATAATTATTTAAAAAGTTAAGATTCTAAGAAAAAAGTTAATTTTTATTTACCAATAAAAATTTTCATTAATTTGTAGAAGAAAAAAAATAAGTAATACCGGTTGTAATCGGTCCTTTTGATTTGCTCTCATCATATTTTAGTGATTTTATTTTCTTGCATTTTGATAAGCAAATTCAATCTTGACATATGCTCTATTTTCTCCACTATGATTCTAGGAAAAGAAATTATGGAAATAGAGAGGTTTCCATCATATTAAAATATTATTAAATATCACTCTATAATATAACAAATTAAATTAGATGAAATAATACAAATCAAAGCTAAATAATCTATCATATACATGTTGGTAACAATCTCATGATAAATTTAAAATGAAAAGGATATTATAAGATAATAATGCTAAAAAGATGCAGAGAAGGAAAAGAAAACAAAGAAAATGTTAATGTAAATCCTCATTTGGTTTTGATAATAACAAAACTAATGTAACTTTGTGAGTTTACATTGAGAAACTACAGTGGAAGAATATTGTAATAGATCAGAAGCACTTTGTAGTGGAAAACCACTGTTAGGATATATTGTATATGCTTCGGGTTTTGTAATGTAATATTTGTATTATGTAATAGAAGCATAGAGATAGGAATAGTGTTGTATTAGGTTATATAATGTATAATTCTGTAATACACACTTGAGGAAGCTAGGAAGATCTTCAGAAGCCAGAAGAAAGTCTTCAGAAGCTAGGAAGAGTCTTCAGAAGCTCGGAGGAGACTTCAGAAGCACGGAAGAGGCTTCAGAAGCTCAGAGGATAGCTCAGAAGCTGGAAGCATGACTCAGAAGCATAGTCCAGAAGCTGGTTCAGATGCTGGTTCAGAAGCCAGATCAGAAGCTAGTCTAGAAGCCTATTCAGAAGCTGCTTTCGAAGCTTAATAAGTTCTGATCGTGGGTCAGAAGCTGACACAGAAACTTAATGAGTTTCTGAAGTAATAAAGAGGGAAATTAGTTAATTGTTATTTACTTTCCCGCCATTTATTATAGCTGTTACTGACAGCTGTGTGATTTGAAATTAAAAGAGCTCTCTATATAAAGAAGAGTCTCGAGTTGTATTAGACAATCACATACATACACATTGAGAGAACCAGAGTGATAGAAAAATCCTCTGAGAGAAAAATGGCTTAAAAGAAAAAGAAAAATCTGAGAGAGGCTCAAATACATTTTGAGAAAAGAAATAGAAGAGCTATGTGCTAAAAAGAGAGAAAGAAGAGAAAAGAAATGCTCAAGAAAGGTGATCAGAATAATGTTCTGATTCATTGTGCTAAGAGAAGAAGAGTGATCAAGATAATGTCTTGATCGTGATTGAAGAAAAGGAGGTTCTGAGATTAAAGATTTCAGAAGCTGATCAAGCTCAAAGAGTTTGAGATCGAGAGGAAAAGACCAGAAGCTGAGTTCAATTTCTCAAGATTGGTTCGTGGAGAGTGTGATCAAATACAAGGTTCTGAAAAGTCCTTGGTGTGATTCAAGGCGGAAAATCTTTCTAGAGGGTATATTCTTCAGAAGGGAGTGGAAAATCTTCAGAAGGGGATATTTTGGAGTGTCGAACCTGGGAAGGTTGCAAAAGATATCTTTGTATTGATACCTGTGTATGTTGATGCATTTCTAGTGGAACTCAATCCTTGAAAGGTTGAAGAACTGGATGTAGGCACAATTGGCCGAACCAGTATAAATTGGTCCAATTCTCTCTACCCTTAACTCTCTTGTTTTGATTGCATTAATTGTTTATTTTTGATTTCTGGTGAATATCTCAAGAACAACTTGAAGCAACAATCTAAAAGTTAAAGAAACCAAAGTTAAAGGAATCTTTATGTGTTTAACTTTTTTGATATATGATATTTGTGTTTTGGGTATTTGGAATCTGAAAGAAACATTTTAAAGAACATATTACTTGAAGAGAAATTTGTGTTTGTGAAATCTGTAATTAGCTTTCTCAAGAATATTATCTTTAGAAGCTGGTGTTTGTTCTTTGTATAATTGTTGCTTAGATTCTGAGAGTATTTGAAACATATATCATATTGCATATTGTTGATTGATTGTATTTGAAATACTAGTTCAGAAGCTAATAGGTTCTGAAGTCAGAATCTGAAGCAGGTTCTGAAACAAAGTTCAAAAGCTGATTCAGAATTAGTTCAGAAGCTGTACTTTCTGAAAAAGATATTTTGGATATCTTATTTGATTTTTTCAGAAGCTTGATATAATATTTGAGTTGTGATATTTGTGATCATATTCCGCTGTGCAAGACAAAAATTAAATCATTGACATATTGATTTCTGTGTATGTCAACATAATTGATTTTAGGTTCTGAGATCACAAATAATATTTTGATTCTTTGTTTTTACTAATTCTTGACAAGTTTCAGAGACTTGATCAATCTTTGAGAATTTCAGGAAGTATTAAATAATAAAGAAGCATTCGGGAAAAAGTTATACACAACTAATTCATCCCCCTCTTGGGTTGTGTGAAGCATAGCTTGGAGGTGTTTCTCAAGAGACCCTCACATCATCAATTGGTATCCAGAGCTCCGGTTTTTGCTAAAGTGAAATAAAGAAGGTTCTCTAACAAGAACAGAAGCAAGATCCAAGAAACAAACTATGGCAAATCAAGCTAATTTTCAAATCTCTGAAGGACAATCCATAAATTGACCTCCACTCTTTAATGGAAATGCATATGCCTATTGGAGAGACAAGATGCAACTATTCATTGAGTACAATAGTCTAGAGTTATGGGATATAATTCAAAATGGAGATCAAATTCCAGAAACTTCAAGAGTGCTGCTTGATGGTTCAATTGAAACTAAAGCTATTCCTAAATCCGAATGGACAAGGGAACACAATGAGATGGTAAGACTCAACTCCAAAGCTAAGTATTTACTTTTTTGTGCTTTAACTAAGAGTGTGTATGATAAGATCATTAGTTGTAGTTCGGTTAAAGAAATATGGGATAAATTAGCTTTATTACATGATGGCACTGATGAAGTTAAGGAAACAAAAATAGATATGCTTAGATCAAAGTATGAGCAATTTAAAATGGATGAGAATGAATCTATAGATAGTATGATTACTAGGTTTCTTAGTATCATAAATCAATTAAGAGATCTCAACTATAATATGCCTAATGCTGAAATTGTGAGAAAAGTTTTGAGAAGCTTGCCTTCTAGATGGTTACCAAAAGTAACGGCTATCTCAGAAGCTAAGGATCTAAAAACTTTGAAGTTTGATGCTTTAATCGGGTCTTTGAAAGTGCATGAAATAGAATTGCAAAATATTGCTAGCACTAACAGTTTCAGGGATAACACGACTCTTAAAGTCTCCAAGAGGAAAAAGAAGAAAAAGGCTTTGATTCTTAAGGAAGACTCTGAGTCAGAATCTGAAGAGGATGGCTCTGAAGATGACTTGGAAATTGATCCAGCACAAGTAGAATTGTTCATCAAGAAGTTCAGAAGGATGTTTAGAAAAGGAAGCTCAAGAAAAAAGAATCCTAACATCTTCAAGAAAGACAAATCAAAATCGGATCAAGTAATTTGTTATCACTGTAATGAGAAGGGTCACATCAAACCCGATTGCCCAAAGTTGAAAGAAACATCATCAAAGAATAAAGGGAAGAAGAAGGCTTGCAAAGCTACATTGAGTGATGATGATGATTCTGAAGATGAGGAATAAGTTTCAAACATGTGCTTCGTGGCTGAGTACACCTCAGAAGCTGAAATCTCAGAAAATGAAGACAATGAGGTTCAGAAGCACAAATGCTTCATGGCTGACTATAGCTCAGAAGCTGAAACTTCAGATGCTGAAGACGATGAGGTAACTTTCGAAGAACTCATGTCTAATTTTAATTCTCTTTTAAATACTTATGAGAAACTTCAGATTAATCATAAAAAGGTTTTGAAAAAGTTTTCTGAAGTAAAACAAAATTTAGATTATAAAAAGCAAATCAATTCTGAAATAAGTATTGATTTAGAAAAGTTCAGAAGCACCAACTCAAAATCGAGGATTAACTTTTCTGAGGAAGAAAATGATTTAGAAAAACTCAGAAAAATTAATTCGGATCTTGAGAGGGACTTAGAAAGATTAAGAGATGCTAATGATCTTTTGATGATTGAAAAAATCGATTTAGAAAACGATATTAGCAATCTTAAAAATTCTAAAGAAGCTTCTGAAGCTGCCGAAGCTTCTGACACCTCAGATTCTGAAAGTGGATTAGATTCTGAAGTAGACTCAGAAACTAAGAGGCTTTCTGAAAAGTGCAATGATCTTTTAAAAACCAATATTCTTTTGAGAAAGGATTTGGAAAAGTTTGTTAATGGTACTAAAAATCTTGAAATGATTTTAGGATCACAAACAACTTATTTTTATAAAAATGGAATTGGTTTTGTTCCTGAAAGTAAGTTTGCCAAAAAGAAAAAGTCTTTTAAGAAAATTTTCAAAAGGGCAAAGTGCTTTTATTGTTACAAAACTAATCATGTTTCTGATGATTGTTGGTTATATAAATATAAAGGAAAGTATGATTCTCACATCAGAAATCCGAAGAAAACTAACAACAAAGGATCCAATAAAATTTGGATACCAAAATTTCATTTGAATCTACTTGCAGAAATGCTTGAAAACCAAAACCATGGATCTGAAGCTATGGCATGTGGACTCAAAATGTTCCAGACACATGAAAGGACAAAAAGAGTGCTTCATCCAATTTAAACAAAAGGACAAAGGTCAAGGTAGATTTGCCGATGGTACATGTGCTCAGGTTCTGAGGGTGACAATGCTAAGGTAAATTCTGAAAATGAAGAAAGAGAATTTGAGGAGATAAACATCAATTCGAAGGGAGTTCAGAATCTGAACTCAGAAGCTACTTGGATTCATACTTCAGAAGCTGCTGAGATTCGTACTTCAGAAGCTACGTAGAGTGGTACTTTAGAAGCTACTTAGGATTGTACTTCAGAAGCTACACAGAGTGGTACTTCAGAAGCTATGCAGAATCATAGTTCAGAAACTACTCAGAGGCAGAGTCCAGAAACTCATGTTTCTGATGATAATGTGGTAACTTCAAACCAATTATCTATTATTAATCATGATATTTTGTGTGAAAATATAACCAAAGGCAAATATGAATTAAAATCCCTTGATCAAAATCTAATAATTGGTGATATCTCACATGGTGTTAGAACTAGGAGATCAATTAATGCTTTTGTATCTCTAGTTGAAATAGAACATAATTTGGCTGACATTTTTACCAAACCCCTATCCGGAGATAGATATGTATTTCTTAGAAATAAACTCAACATTATATCTATTTAAACCTTTTTGATTATGACAAAAAGGGGGAGAATGATTAGATGTAATCTTCTTAGATGAATGGATATAATCTTTCTGGAAAATGGTTCAGAAAGGGGGAGTTTAGGTTCTGAGGATTCCAGGATCTGACGATTCCTGGATCTGAAGATATTAGGATCTGATGGTATTAGGTTATGAGATTAGGATCTGATGATATTAGGTTCTGACGTTTCTACATATATTGTCTAATATGTATATGTCATGTAGGGGGAGATATATATCTTTATCTTATATGAATATTATATGTAGGGGGAGATATATTTCGATAGTGTGATATATATGGTTCAGAAACTGACATGATACATACTGTATATTGTGTTATATTTGATATTATCATATATGGTACTGAAAGTATATTTGTGAAAAGTGTTTTCGAAACTGTACATCAATGCTACGTTTTCATTTTAAAAATTTGAGAAAGCATTGAAAGATTACATGAGTTTTGTCATCATAAAAAAGGGGGAGATTGTTAATGTAAATCCTCATTTGGTTTTGATAATAACAAAACTAATGTAACTTTGTGAGTTTACATTGAGAAGCTACAGTGGATGAATATTGTAATAGATCAGAAGCTCTTTGTAGTGGAAAACCACTGTTAGAATATATTGTATATGCTTCAGGTTTTGTAATGTAATATTTGTATTATGTAATAGAAGCATAGAGATAAGAATAGTGTTGTATTAGGTTATATAATGTATAATCCTGTAATACACACTTGAGGAAGCTAGGAAGATCTTCAGAAGCTAGAAGAAAGTCTTCAAAAGCTAGGAAGAGTCTTCAGAAGCTCGGAGGAGACTTTAGAAGCACGGAAGAAGCTTCGGAAGCTCAGAGGGTAGCTTAGAAGCTGGAAGCATGGCTCAAAAGCATGTTCAGAAGCATGGTGTAAACACCATATTTTGTCCAAATAAAAAATAAAATCAGGTATGATAATAATAGAAATAAAACTAGAATCAAGCATTAATTTAGACAATATTTGGTTAGAATCAAACATTTAAACATAATATAGATCAGAATCAATTCTAATCAATTAAATACAATCAGACTTAATTCTAACAAATCACATAAAATCAAAATATAATCAATCAACATCAATTAAAAATTTGTCACATTAATTTTGATTTAACCTAAAGAGCTCTATAAAATCACTCTCTAACAACAGTAAAGAGTGTAAGCTCCAGAACCCTTCTGAGAGAATTAAGCATAATTCTCTTAGAGTTATGAAAGTTTTAATGATAACAAGGTAAGCCATAAGTATAAAATTTTACTTAAGGTTTTGCTAATATGTGCGCTAAGTGTCTCAGAAAGCTATAAATTATTGCAATGCCATGAGCAAAGACCAAGACAAAACATCAAGTAGCCTTGAAATCAATTGATAAAATCATAGCGCCAAAGATATCAGAAAGGATGTCTCAGAAGCGCTGAAGGTGAAAACATGTTTCTGAGGAAAGAACACTGTCGCCTCAGAAAGGTCTCAGAAGACCTTGCGACCAGTAGTTCTCAGAAGGGTCTTCCCTCAGAAGGTTTGCCTCAGAAGTCCGTACAACTCTTAGAAGGTTGGACTCAGAAGCAACCAAGTGTCTGAACTCAAGGAAGCACAAAAAGTCTCAGAAAGCTCGCTACAACTGGCCAAGGAAGTGGGAACACGCGCACTGTGCAGTTCTGAAAAGTTCCTCATTTTGCGCTGACTGTAGCAGGGAGCCGTTCTGAAAAAGACACAGCCACATAAGCAAAGTGAAAGCTTCTAATTTCGCGGCTCTTTGATGCCTATATATATGAGTTCAATTCCAGAGCAATGTGACGAAACTCTTGCGCTAAAAATCTTGATTAAACGTGCCAAAACTCTGTTGAATTGAAAATCATTTTGCGAAAACTTAGAACTTTCTCAGAAAGACAATTTTTACGAAATTGTTTCTCTAACTTTGCAAAATCTTCTAGTTCTGAATTGGTGTAAATTCTTACATTTGTAAGTTAATTCTAGAAGTCTACTAAGTGTAAAACTAGGTTTGTAACTTAGTCTTGGTAGTTATTTTCGATCAAATCAAACCTTCGAAAAACGCTAAGTCCTTCTTTGTGTGAAGGCAAGTTTAAGTCCTCTGGTGTTTGAGGCAACGTTCAAAGTCCTTAATTGATTAAGGCAAGGAAGTCCTCTGTTGTGAGGCAAGGAAGTCCTTAAGTGTTTAAGGCAAGAAAGTCCTTTCGTGTGAGGCAAGGAAATCCACTTCGGGTTGTGAAGTGGTGGAAGTCCTTTACTTGGTAAAGGCAGTGTTGTCTGAGAAGGCACATTAAAAAGAATATCTAAGAACTCTCAACTGAAGGTTGAGGACTGGAGTAGGTTGGTTATAACCGAACCAGTATAAAACTCTTTGTGTTAAGCTTTTCTCTCTTACTCTTTAATTGCATAAAGCTTTGAGAAAAACTCAACCACGGTTTTAATTAAGAGGTCTTGTGAAAACATTACTGATTAAAATCAGAAAGCGTTTAAAAGATTATAACTCAAAGTCATTTTCTTAAGACTTCTCAGATAGGAACTTTCTCAGAAAGACTAAGTTCTCAGAAACTTAATCCTCTCAGAAAGCTATTTCCGCTGCAAGCTCTTAAATCCACCTTCTGAGTAAAAACAGCTTTCTAAGTAAAAGTTTTAAAAGGTAATTTTCAAAACTTGCACGATTCAACCCCCCCTTCTCGTGCACACATACACTTTCAATTGGCATCAGAGCTCGGTCCTTAAGGGGTTGAGCACTTAGCAGTGTCAAGGAAAAAGATCCACGAAAGGAAATATGAATTCACCAGCTGCATTCATATCAGATGGGCTTCAATAAACAGACCTCCGATGTTTCTTGGAGACAGCTTCGACTATTGGCGTGACAGGATGACGCTGTTCATCAAGCACACCAGTCTGGACTTATGGGATAGGATCGAGAATGGAGACTATCAGCCTCTGCAGACAATTACAGAGGATGCTGTAGTTGCAACAGACGCTGAGCCAGGAGTGGCACCTCCAGCACTCAGAACCTACACAAGACGGGTCCCTAAGGACGAATGGACTCAAGAGATGAAGGAGAAAATACAACTCAACTTCAAAGCCAAGTATATTCTCCTCTGTGCTTTACCCAAAGTAGAATATGACAAAATTGTGTCATGTGATATTGCACAAGAGATTTGGGAAAGACTTCATATGCTGCACGAAGGTAATGACGAAGTCAAGGAAACAAAAATCTGAATGCTCGTACACAAATACGAGTCCTTTAGCATGCAGCCTGAGGAAACTATTGACAGCATGTCAATAAGATTTCTCCATATCATCAATCAGCTGAAAGTCTTGGGAAAGACTTATTCAAACGCTGAGATGGTAAGAAAATCCTCAGAAGCCTTTCTGCAAAATGGCGTCCTAAGGTCACAGCAATCCAGGAAGCCAAGGATCTAAACTAGCTAGGTTTGGATGTACTATTTGGTTCGCTCAGACGCATGAGATCGAACTGGAAGGGTTGCTCGGAGGACCGTCCGCTTCCTCCAGACCTCAGAAGGGATTGGCTCTGAACAGTCAAGTCAGAAAGTCTTCCAAAGCTTTCAAAGCTGAAGAAGCTTCTGAGTCTGACAATGATGAAGGCTCAGAATCCGACGAAGACGACATCTCTCTCCTAGTAAAGAAAATGAAGAAAGCCTGGAGAAAGAGGCCAAACAAAAGCAAGGAATTCACTCCTAAGAAAGGAAAGTCAAAGCCTTCAGATGCCACATGCTTTGGATGTGGAGAAAAAGGCCACTTCAAGACGGAGTGTCCACAAAACAAAGGGAAGAAGAAATTCATTCCCAGAAAGAAAAAGAAGGCAATGGCTGCAACCTGGAGTGATTCAGAAGACGAAGCTTCTGAAGCAGCAAGTGAGGAAGAAGAAGCTAATGTGTGCTTCATGGCAGGAACTGACTACATTCTGGAAACAGAATCTGAGTCAGAAGAGGTACAAAATTCCCCTCCTCTTTCATACTCATACGATGAGCTCTCAGAACTCTATTATGATCTTCTGAAAGACTCAAACGAGTTAGCTAACAGTTTCAGCGACCTCAAAAAATCTTTTAAAAACACAGAAGCTGAAAATGCAAGACTAACTCAAGAAGTTCAGAACCTAAGGCTTGAAAGAGATGACTTCAAAGGTAGATACCTTGAAAGTCATGACCTGTATCAAGCATTAGAAAGTTTGTCTTCAATCACAGTAGAAAAGGCTGAAAAGGCCATGATCGAACTGCAAAAGACAAATGAACTTCTAACCTCTGACTTAGTTAAGATGGTAAATGGTGAAAAGGTGCTAAGTCTTTTGCTTGGGGGTCAAAGACCCTATAAAGACAAAAGCGGTCTTGGATATGAAGAAGTCTTTGAACCACATAATCTTGATCCACTCTTAACTAAATCACCCCGCATGTGCATTGCATGTTTTAAGAGTGGTCATGGTTCTGAAAAATGCCCTATGTTGAAAAAAGGAAAAATCTCTAAGCCTCAGAAGGCTAAGAAGAAAACTCAAAAAGCAAAATCTTCTAAGAAGACTGACCCCTCTCAGAAGGGTAAAACTTCTCAGAAAGCAAGTGCTTCTGAAAAGGGCAAACAAAAGGTCTCTGAATCTCAAAACCATGACCCCTCTAAGAAAAGAAGGCAAAAGTCCAAGAAAGCTAACAAGCAAGGACCCAACAAAGAATGGGTACCTAAATCTGTTAACTTTGTGACTGCAGGTACATCATCAAGCGCTGCTCCACCACCACGATGAGCAGTGCGATTCGGTGATGGAGCTAAGGGAAGAGTCACTGCAATCGGAGATGTTGGTAAGGATTCCTCTCACCAAATCTCAGATGTACTTTTGGTCGATGGCTTAACTCACAATCTATTAAGCATTAGTCAATTTTGTGACAAAGGCTTAAAGGTTGAGTTTTATGCCAAGTATTGTCATGTGATTAATCTCACAAATGACAAGGTCGTTCTGGAAGGAAAACGTGTTGGTAACATTTATGTTATCCATCTGGATGATCTAAAGGATCAAAATGTGGAATGCCTTGTCTCTATCCAAGAAGACAAATGGCTATGGCATAAGAAACTTGGTCATGCCCATATGAGACTTCTTTCTGAAATCTCTCAGAAAGGACTTGTAAAGGGCCTTCCCAGAATTAAGTATCAGAAGGATGCAACCTGCGACTTCTGTGAAAAAGGGAAACAGACCAAGGCTTCCTTTCCCAGTAAAAGTGGTATTTCTACTCAGAAACCACTGGAACTGCTCCACATGGATCTCTTCGGACCAACCAGAACGGCTTCCCTTTCTGGAAAACGCTATGGTCTTGTCATAGTGGATGATTACTCCAGATTCACTTGGGTTTTCTTTCTAGCTTCTAAGGAAGAAACTTTTGAGAAGTTCAAAGCATTTGCGAAAAGAGTTTCAACTGAAAAGGATTCGCACATTCATGCCATTAGATCAGATCATGGTGGTGAATTTGAGAATCATGCGTTTGAAAAGCTTTGTGAAAATCTGGGCATTGCTCACGAATTCTCATCTCCCAGAACTCCTCAACAAAATGGAGTAGCTGAGAGGAAGAATCGAAGCCTTCAAGAGATGGCAAGAACAATGCTCTTAGAAAGTGGACTTTCAAAAGGTTTCTGGGCTGAAGCAGTTAATACTTCATGCTACATTCAGAATCGAGTCTTTCTAAGACCAATTCTGAAAAAGACACCTTACGAGCTGTGGAAGAATAAAATACCAAACATTTCTTATTTCCATGTATTTGGTTCTTCTTGTTTATTCTCAACACAAAGGACAAACTCTCTAAGTTTGATCCTAAGTCCGATGATGGTTACTTCCTAGGATACTCCTCAATCTCTAAAGCTTACAGAGTATATAACAAAAGAAGTAAATGTGTTGAAGAGACAATCCATATTAAGTTCAAAGAACTTAGTAAGGACATGTCTCAGAAAGATGCTAACTTAGAAGAAGATGAGTTTGAGAACTCAACATCTCTTCTGAGAGAGCCAAAAG